>JAFFST010049245.1:57889-69625 GCA_022414735.1 Noturus placidus | reverse complement strand
CGTTGGTGATGTGTCGGTTGGTTGTTGATGTGTCGGTTGGTTGGTGATGTGTCGGTTGATTGATGATGTGTCAGTTGGTTGTTGGTGTGTCGGTTCGTTGGTGATGTGTCGGTTGGTTGTTGATGTTTTGGTTGGTTGGTGATGTGTCGGTTGGATGATGATGTGTTGGTCGGTTGATGATGTGTTGGTCGGTTGATGATGTGTTGTTTTGCTGGTGATGTGTCGGTTGGTTGGTGATGTGTCGGTTTGTCGGTGATGTGTCGGTTGGTTGGTGATGTGTCGGTTGGTTGGTGATGTGTCGGTTGATTGATGATGTGTCCGTCGGTTGATGATGTGTTGGTCGGTTGATGATGTGTTGGTCGGTTGATGATGTGTTGGTCGGTTGATGATGTGTTGGTTGGTTGATGATGTGTTGGTTCGTTGGTGATGTGTAGGTGTCCGTGCACTCGGCTCCTCTCTCCACTCCGCGCTGAGCTAGAGTCCAGTCCGTCTCTTTGGAGTAGCCGCTCCGATGGCAGGCGGCCAAGTTGAGTGTGTGGAAATGACACCGCCAGGGCGGCAGAGATTTTCCTTCATTTCTCTCCTTCCCGATCGCAGACGGGCTGACATTGGCTAGAAAGTGGAGCAGCTCGTCAGGGACAATCGATGCGAATCGATCGGGCCGCGCGGCTCGAGGCTTTCCGAGCTGGAAAATTACGAGAGAGAGAGAGAGAGAGAGAGAGAGAGAGAGGATATTCTACCGATAGCGGTGCATGCAACCCTTTTTTTTTGCACACAAACACCCGCCGCTCAGAGCGCGTTTATAGCCCGCGTTAATCTTCCATTGAATGCCTTTCCGTTTCGTTTCACTGAACCGACACACAAGTTGACCGCGCCGGGATTTTTTGGATAACACATTTTGTTCCCAATACACTTAGGAACTAAACGTTGCAGGTTTGAGGACAGTTTAGTACTCAACATTTGATCAACTGCTCAATCAGTGTTGGACTGATTAGAGGACACCAAATTACCTGTGTCTCTAGACTTCTTCCTGGATACTGTAGAGAAGTTTTGTTCTTTATTAGAACACTCTTTATGTAGTAGGGCTGAACTATGTGTTTCTGATCTTTGTTTTACGCATATTGGTAAACTGATTAACCGCATTATTATTAAAACTACACTTAGTTGCAAGTTTATAGCGTATATCAGGTACACTCATTAAGTGCTCTTGATTGGCCCTCTGGCTTATAATCATAATCTTCTTTTTTGTCATCTTTATTTTTGTTGCACATTTGATTATAGACCTCAGTGTGCTTTACATAAAAGATTAAAAATTAGAATAGGAATAAAGAAAAACACAAACAAATTAACAATATGCATAAAGTTAAGCCTTACAGGTTCTTTACGGAACCCTTACTTTTAGCAAAAAATGTTGGCTTTAAAAATTTTTAAAGAATTTTTATGCCTTGTAGAACCATTTCTTTAAAAAAAATAAAAATAAATCCTATATAAGACCATATAGGTAACAAATGTTTCTATATGGAAACATAGAAGAAACTATGTTTTCGTAGTTTATGCTTGTTCTAAATGGATTTTTCCTTTTTGATATCCCATTATACCATGATGATTCATCCATCTTCCATACCACTTATCTTACAGAGGGTCACAGGAGCCAGGAGCCTATCCCAGAGAACTCAGGTCACAGGGCGATAACCATACCCATCACAGGGCACGTTCACACACATTATGGACAATTTGAAAATGTCAGTCAGCCTACAACGCATGTCTTTGGACTAGGGAGAAACCCGGAGTACTCAGTGGAAACCCCTAAAGCACAAGGAAAACATGCAAGCTCTGCGCACACAGGGCCGGGGCAGGATTTGAATCCCCAACCTTAGTCTTGCTAACCCATTTATACCAGCCACCCATGATGATGATGATGATAATAATAATATAATTATTATTATTATTATTATTACAAGGTGTACCCCGCCTTGTGCCCGATGCGCCCTGGGATAGGCTGCAGGTTTCCCCGTGACCCTGAGAAGGATAAGCGGTATAGAAGATGGATGCATGGATGGATTATTATTATTATTATTATTATTATTATTATTATTATTATTATTATTATTATTATTATACATCCTAAACAGTAATTCATTGACATTATTTATGGGGGGGGGACGACAACACAAAACTATTACTAGAACTAAACTATTGTGACAACACAAAACTATTACTAGAAGAGAACTCATTGTGAAAGATAAGCAGTACATTTCCTCTGACATAAAAATATCAAGACCAATCAAAACTCTGACTTGAAAATGTCTACAAATTGGTCTAAATTTCACCTGAATCAACGATGTGGTGATAAAATGTACCTATCCACCCCATCACACCTGACCTAATGTCATTTAATTATGTTAAAATAATAAACTGCACCTGTTTAATTAAAAATTAATTAATTAATCAATTTGTATAGCGCTTTTTACAATGATACATTGTCTCAAAGCAGCTTTACAGAAATATAATTTTTACATTTACAAGCGACTTACAAATGAGAGCACACTCACACACCAATGGTAGCAGAGCTGCCATGCAAGGTGCTAGCTTGCCATTGGGGGCAACTTAGGGTTCAGTGTCTTGCCCAAGGACACTTCGGCATGGGATCACCCGGGCCGGGATTCGAACCGCCAACCCCCAGTTTATATTTGTTCCACCTGTGGTTCTGACTTGCTTTTGCTTTAAGCAAAGGTTATGAGTTTATGAGTGAATGACTATGTTTACTTGAGCAAACAAGCACAAATACCCAAAATTAGTTAAATGTATTTGAATAGTACACCTTGAATAAGTGTACATAAAGATAATAAATAACACACATAAAGAAATGTTCCGGACTGCAGAGAATAATTTAAGTACTCAAATGGTTCTGTATACTATTTAACCATTTCCTTTACCAAAGAACCCTTGAAGAACTTTATTTTTCTAAGAGTGTATAACAGAGTTTTCCAGTCAAAAATGGTTCCACCTTGAAAGAGCCTTAATTATCCATATAATTATCCACTGACAAACACCTGAAGGGTTTTGCATACTGAATAGCCCATCAACCCATCGTAATTATATACTTGGCCACTTCAGACACATCGACCTTTGTATTCCACCTTGTAGTAACATGCTTAGAGTCTACAGTTCATATTTCCCCAACACCGTTTGTGTTAATCGTTAATCTACCCAAATGATATCTAGCCATTGGTGGTCTTATGGTGGTCCCTTTCCACCGATAGACATCATAAAGGAGGGACTTATTCAATGGTGCAAGTTCGAAAGCCTCAAATGTCATATTTTGTTTGCAAAGCACTTTTGAATTCTCGATTCTGATTGGTCTAAAATTGTTGAATAATTTCCCAGAACAGCAGCTCTGACAATAGTGTTGAATGTTATTTAAATCACAGGGTTATATTAATAGACTAATATATTAACGTTTGTATAGTAACAACTCAGGGACATGGACACTATGGACTAGGGACATGGACATGGACCTGCTACATAATTGATTAATAAATGATCAAAAACACCTTTTGCTATTTAACAAAGAAGAATGTATAATTGCTGAAATTGTGAATCTTTCTTGAAGAGATGTTTATTTAACATTTATGGAAAGAGTCTTGGGGGGGCATGGTAGCCTAGTGGTTAGCACGTTTGCCTTGCACCAGTTTGTATGCTCTCCCTGTGATTGAGGGGTTTCCTCCAGGTACTCTGGTTTCCTCCCCCAGTCCAAACACAGGCGTTGTAGGGTGATTGGCATTTCCAAATTGTCCATAGTGTGTGAATGTGTATGCAACTTTGCCCTGCGATTGGTTGGCACCCTGTCCACGGTGTCCCCCCTTGTGCCTTGAATTTCCTGGGATAGGCTTCAGGCTCCCATATGACCCTGTATTGGATAAGCATTATTGAAAATATATGGAGGGATGGAAGGAGTCCTGACTATCAGCCATTTGTATAGTCTTCGAGATAGAGGATTTTGTGCGTTCCGGTTTCTTAGTAACATGACCAGCTGCATTTTTTTTTTCTTATTAACGTTAAGAGCGACAAAAATGAGAAGCTGGTAAGGAACTAACTAAAGGCAGATTGCCTTCAAATTAAAAATGGCAATCAGACTATTGTAATCTGTAATTACTTAATTATATCAATAATAGGAATCAAACATTTAGGGACGTCCTGTTCTTGCAAAATATTTAAGTTCAGTCTAGTAACCACCCTGTCGTTGATTATTTTCCTATAGTCATGTTTTATTTATTAACTAAACTACACTGAAACTAATATTATAAATGAAAGGACTGGGACTTTCCACAATTCCTTGTAGAATTGAATGTTGTTGTTTTTTTCTTACTAATGATACTTTTGGAAAGATTGGTTTCCTTTATTTATAAAAACACGTATATATATGTCACCCATGTAGAGCAAGGTTTTACATGAATGAATTGTGATTTATCTACAGTAAATTGACCAATTACAGTGTATGGAGAATGAATTTCACCAATATTGTGAAGTATGATCACAGCAGATAGTCTCCAGATAACTATCACACAAGATGCTTCAAAAAGAAGGAAAGAGAATCAATGAAAAACTGGGTGCCCAAGATTAAGAAAATCTATAAACAATGAGATTGGATTATTCACAGCAAATGAAAGACCGCAGGAATATAGTCTAAAACTCTACATGATTAAGGTGACAGCGTTTGTTCCACTGCTGATGTATTTGGTGTTTGTGTGTTGTTGTTTTTTCGCCAAAGGAAGCTGCGTGCAGCCTCTCACGAGGGGAAGGCATTGGACACGCATTGCTTGCTAAAATCCCTGGAGCGTCTCCATTTCCCGGCCAGGCCTCACCGTGTCGTACATTAAGCAGACGTCCGTTTCTGCGTCCTCTTTTAGCTTTTTAAAATCACTTCCATGCATAAGTGGCCGGCCGCTTTCCGCGCTCTCCTGGAGGGGGAGGGAGGCAGAAAAACAGTTGGCGTGGACTGCCGCACTGTTGACGCCATTTTTAGTCACTGTTTACCGTAGACCTGAACGGCCTGAAGGGTTAGGACAGCGTGCTTCAATAGAACACATCAAGTGACTCTATAAATGGTCACACTGATTATGGATACTTAACTTGCCTCATGACCCCATTCCCCTCTCTCTGTCTCTCTCACTTTCCCTCCCTCACTAAGTTCTTTCTATCTTTCTATCTTTCTATCTTTCTGTCTTTCTATCTTTCTATCTTTCTGTCTTTCTGTCTTTCTATCTTTCTGTCTTTCTGTCTGTCTGTCTGTCTGTTACACACTTTACTACAACAAAATACTGCTGGACCAAAGCCAAGAACTGGTGACGTCAGCGGCTTGGAGAAGGAAATTACCACTTTGCAGGCAATTACGTATGAGCTATATCGTTAATGCTAATGGGTTTAACCTATAAACCCCCTGGACTCACTGGTGTTTCCACACTTCATTTTCACTTTTGTAGCTAAACATACCTTCCTGCTTGCTTTCCTGCAGTTACTGGATAATTCATAGTAACAAGTGAAATATATGTTTTTCATTTTTGTGCATGATGATGTCTCTATCTTGTGTACACCTGCAAACTGATCTAAAAAAAACATGATTATTTAGTCAGAGGAGAAAAATGACTAAATAATATGATGAGCTACTGTGAGTCCTGTAATTCACAGGCAGGGATGTCTGGTCAGAATTGACAGGTAATGAACCGTCATCTTGGCCTAATTTTAGACATGAAAGAAGTCCTCTGCATCGTGACTGGCAGGAGCCAACAGCCAATTAGATGTGAGAGAGGGTGTGAAAGCGCAAACAAAGCTATCTGGAGTCTGATAGTAAGCTATAAGAAAAAAAGTCAGGACTTATGGAGTTTCAGCTTTTTTCTTCTCTAATTTGGTGGGAAGCTAGTGAATGTTAAATCATCACTATTATGATTATTTACAGGTGATTGACAGGAGTTGTTGGTTGAGTATTTGTGTAATTTGGCACTTTAAACTAAGTGATATATTATTTTGCCTGACATGTCTTTATCCTTTGATATGGGTTGTAGCTAGCGTGCTAGTGCAATTTGGGTGTAAACATTTTAGACAGGCTGGAGAGAAAAATGGACAGTTTAGAAAGTAAAATATGCTGTGAACACAGTCCTGGTAAAAATAAAAAATAGAAGACAACCAGGTGTTATAGGTTTATCTGCTACACTGTATTTTGCTACAGTACCTAGCTATAGTTAGTGGATTAGCTGCATATAACATCCCCAGAGATGCACAGAGCCTCAAAGAAATCTGGTACATTCAACCTGCTGTCCAATTCATTCTGTAAAGAGATATTTATTTCACATTTTTGGAAGGAATCTCCAGTGTCAGTGTTTTGTTGTCGTCAGAGGTATAGCTGTAACTTTTTAGCTGCATAGTAGGAAAGTCTTCATGACTGAAAGGCTTTGTGTTTTCTCAGAACCAAAACAAGCTGTGTTTTTTAATGAGAGAGAAAGAGAGGCTAGTGAGGAAACAGCTGCTAATATCATAAGTGATACTTGTTTCATTAACGCTCCTCAACAGTACACGTAAGTAATTAGATTTTTTTCTTTTTTTTGAAGTATGATGTGTTATTCTTTAATAATCTTTTTAAAGTGCTAGATTTAAAACAAATGTCTGTGCTATAAAAGGCATAAAACACTTTGAGACATGCTGTTATTGGGTGGTAACAGCCATCCGATTCACATCACCCGGCTGTCGATTGTTTTCCTATAACCGCTTGCACTGTTTT
This sequence comes from Noturus placidus, assembly GCA_022414735.1. NCBI lineage: Eukaryota > Metazoa > Chordata > Actinopteri > Siluriformes > Ictaluridae > Noturus > Noturus placidus. The sequence goes on along the minus strand of JAFFST010049245.1, from coordinate 62,850 downwards.
ATTCCTTACATAATGTGTCCATAATTCCATTTTATTATATTATACCTGTCCAAAATTGCTAATTTGGGCTCACTGTATCTATACCATTTTATACTAGCTGCAGCATGTGTCTTATATTCATAATGACAAAGTTCATCAATAAAGCAATAATAAAGAACATATGAGTCAGAGACCCTCAGGTTTTAATAACCTTCATGCCCAATGTTACTCAGACACTCTACCCTTAGATTAAGGCAAGCATCCAAGGTATAGTGGAAACACATCATATTGCATTAAAGGTCTCATTTAGTGGCCTCCATTTAGATGAGAGACATATTTAGCTCTCTTTAAAATCATTGTTGGATGAAAATGATTCCACCTGAAAAATGCAACTGAACTTTCTTCTGGTTCCAGAGCTGATGACTAATCTTGAACCATTACAGACTCTTCCCCTACAAAAGAGTCGGCAAAATATCATTGGTCCTGAGCCAAGAACTCATGACATCAGCAGCTTGGAGTAGGAAATAAGCACTTTCCTGGCAATTACAACTAAGCTATATCACTAATGCTAATGGGCTTACTTTTTAAACTCACAGGACTTATTGACATGTCCACACTTTATTCTCAGCCTTGCTGTCCTTTAGTTACTGGATTATTCATGCTAGTAAATAAATAATGTGCAATAATAATAATAATAATAATAATAATAATAATAATAATAATAATAATAATGTGTAAATAGACAGTATTGGATAGTATGACTTTAAAGGGTTAAGGAGTTAGACACTCATGTACAGACCTAAAATACATAAAAACTTTTTGTTGTTGATTGGTATATAGTCATTGACTATGACATTTACATTTCTCATGACAAAAGATTTGCCAGAATTTATTGTTACAGTGTTCATTAGTAAACTTAGTAAACAGTGTAAATTAGTGCAAAATATTTCAGATGTTAGACTGGTACAAAAACAGGCCATTTCCTAAACAACCAAGTGAAATAGAAGTATGAGAGTCATTTCTTTCTTACCACTAAATCATTTACTAAAGAAAATGTACCTTTTATTTGCACTAGTGAAATATGAATCAACATTTTTTTCTGCATATGGTATAAAAATCAACACAGCAAGCATATATTAAATCTTACTCTAGTAGATGGTTTATTTCACCCAGAACCTACCTGATCAAAGTTATCATAAACCATGGGATGTGAGATACTATCTGATTGTAAAACAAGCATACACAAACTTCACAATCAATATCCTTATCAATATCCATTCATTTCACATTTTGCATATCTGGGAGATCAAATTCACGTCTGTCAATGAACAAATTCAGTGTGTGCCAATCTGAGTGTGGCATCTGATAAAATCTTCATTCAAAGTTACAAAATCCAATTAAATATCCATATTACCAATAATTACATTAAATACAGAAGTAATAACAATAAAGTAAAAAAAAAAAGGAATCATAATCGTACATGCAGAAACTCAAACTAATATATAGTTAATGAGGTTTAGTGTCAACATGTAATTTGACATTTTCAGTTCCTTAGTCCTTTAATTGAGTACAGATGCACTTGTTTTAGTTACCTGGAATCCTGTTGAGCTGTTCAAAGATGCTTGATTATCATCACATGTTTTAACGTTATTTAGTCCATCTAGGATTTCACAATTTTGCAATTGTGGAAATTAATGCATAAGCAAGTAAACGGCGCAATATTTTTCTGCAGATTTTAGCCAATGCGTGTCATGGGACATCATCACACTGTGTATTCAGCCAAAACCCTCTTCGATTCATATGCATTGAACACACAGTGGTGCTTGAAATTTGTGCAAACTTTTAAATTTTTTATACGTTAAGTCCTAAATATAGATGAAGAGGACATAATTAAACAAATGAGACAAAAATATTACACATGGTCATTAATTTATTGAGGAAAATGATCCAATGTTACACATTTGTAAGTGGAAAAAGTATGTAAACCTTTGCTTTCAGTATCTGTGTGACCCACTTGTGCAGCAATAACTACAACTAAACGTTTCTGGTAAATATTGATCAGTCCTGCACATCAGCTTAGAGGAATTTTAGCTCATTCCGCAGTACACAACAGTGTCATATCTCAGCCCAACCACAACTCGGTTACCCGGGAAACACAGCTAACTACAAACATGGTCGCTGAAGACTATACTTCCCACACACGCATGCACTCACCTTCCCCGGAGTTCTAATCACACACACCTGCATCTCATTAAAAGCACTCAAACTACAGTATGAGAGAAACTTTGGAAGAAAAGAGACTTTGCAAAGTAAACGTTCAGTAGACTTGCTCGCTGCCGTTATCCAAGCTGTTCATTGTGAGTTTTGCTTTAGTTGCCTTTGACCAGTGTTTCTGTCCATGACCTCGATTTCTGCCTAGTCCCACTTTGTTTGTTTGTTTGCCTGATCGCCTGACCCTCACCTGTTTAACAACCACGAAATTTGTCTATCTCCATTGGATTATTCTGTCTGATTCTGTCACCTACATCTGGTTCCATCTTCAACCACGGTATGTGACAGAATACTTCGCCTTCCTGTGGAAGCAGCAGGTGATCTGCTGCTGCATCAAGCCATTGTAGGCCACAGTAGCATGATAAGCTACCAGAACCAGCAGCTAGCCAATCTGACTGTGCAGATAGCTAGGCTAGTTCAAGCTGTGCCGGTCGCTACACCGACGTCTACACAGTTTCCTCCTATACTGGCGACGGAGAAATATGCCAGGGATCCGGCACATTGTCGGGGTTTTCTCCTTCAGTGTTCCCTGTTTTTCTCGAACTACCCAGCAATGCTGGAGAGTCGGAAGATTATCCACTTCATGGAGTTGCTGACTGGGAGAGCTTTACTCTGGGCCATGGCTGAATGGGAGCAGGGAAACAGCACAATCACTTCCCTGGAGCAGATGATGGATCACTTATAGGTAGCCTTTGATCACCCTCCAGTCAACAAGGAGACAGGGGAGGAACTGCTTGCCCTACAGCAAGGTACATGCTGCGTTGCGGATTATGCTTTAGAGTTTCGCACTGTCGCTGACTGGAATGGATGGAATCAACCTGCTCTTAAGACTACGTTTCGCCAGGGATTGAACCTGGATATAGTGACAGAGCTGGCCTTTTGCGATGACCAACTAACCCTTGATTCACTCATTAGCCTGGCTATCTGCCTAAATCGCCTTCTACAGAGCCGCAGCAAGGCTCCGCTGAATGCATGCAGATTGAGCGTGCGCAGGCCAATGCGGAGGAGAGAGAGACGGCGTCACGAGTTTCATTGTTTCTACTCCGGTGAGGAGAGGCACTCATCAGACAATGTCCTCTCAAGCAGCGCCATGACCTAGGACACAACGGAACGGCTAAACCACATCAGCCAGAGGTGAATTTGGATCCTTCAAACTGCTTTTTTGCTACCTGTCATAGTGGAATATTCAGGACTGTCTTGTACTGTAGAAGCGCTGATTGACTCAGGAGCGGAGGGGAATTTCATTGACCAGCCCACCATACAGCAGCACAACATCCCCGTTTGTCCACTATTCACACCATTCAAGCCATTGGATTCAAGCCATTGATGGGGGTCCCATTGTGGGGGGATTCATCACTCATTGTACTGAGCCACTCAACCTCCAGAACAGTGCACACCACCAGGAGATGGTGTCTGCCAGACATCTAGTGGTGCTAAACCTTCCCTGGTTGGAACAACACAACCAAGATATTTCATAGACTCACAAAGAGATCACGCACTGGTCTACCCACTGCATAAATCATTGCCTTCAGACACCAGTGATCACCCTAGCGACCACTTCCATTGAGAGCCCGGATAAAACTGCCACAGTCCACATTCCACCCGAAACCAGGACCTCAGCGAGGCGTTTAGCAAGGAAAGTGCTAGTGGATTACCACCTCATCGGCCCTACGACTGTGCCAAAGATCTGCTGCCGGGAACTACGCCACCCCAAGGAAGGGTTTACCCATTACCACAGACTGAACAGAGAGCTATGAAGGAGTACATCCAGGAGGCACAACTGCAGGGTTACATAAGACCTTCTACGTCCCCCGCCTCAGCAGGATTTTTCTTTGTGGACAAGAAGGGAGGAGGTAGCACAGACTACAGGAGTCTTAACAAGTGCAATATCAAGTATCGCTACCCTCTCCCGTTAGTACCAGTCACCCTAGAACAACTTGGTGCTGCCACCATCTTCACTAAACTGGACCTCCATAGTGCATACAACCTGGTTCGGATCAGAAAGGGAGATGAGTGGAAGACGGGGTTAAGTACCACCTCCCGTCACTATGAATACCTGGTAATGCTATATGGGCTCTCTAGCGCTCCCCCAGTTTTTCAGTGCATAATAAACAAAGTCCTAAGTGACATGCTGGGACATCGACAATATCTTGATCTATTCCAGTTCCAAGGCGGAGCATGTTCACCATGTCTGGAAGGTCCTACAAAGAGTACTCCAGCACCAGCTTTATGTAAAATCCTAAAAATGTGAGTTCCATAAGGACAGCATTTCGATTCTGGGGTATATCATCAGCCCTGAGGAACATGTTTTCAGGTACTTTGGCATCCCGGAGGAAGTAGTCAGTGATAGAGGACTGCAATTCACATCCAGGGTATGCTCTATTTTTATGGAAAAGATGGGGATCACGATCAACCTCACATCTGGCTATCATCCAAAAGCCAACGGCCAAGTGGAACGAGTCAATCAAGAAATAGTCCGGTTCCTTAGAATATTCTGTACCTCAAGCCCCAAGGACTGGAGCAGATTCCTCCCCTAGACCAAATACGCACAGAGTTTGCTACATCACTCAGCCACAGGTCTCACACTGTTCCAGTGTGTGCTAGGTTACTAACCCTCACTGTTCCCCTTGAATGCGAACCCCACGAAATCACAGGTAGTGGATCAGTGGTTCCAGAGGAGCAAACAGGCTTGGGCCAACACACACCAGTGC
>JAFFST010049245.1:27553-52428 GCA_022414735.1 Noturus placidus | reverse complement strand
TAGGACCTCCGAGACCGATCATGCAGGTCCGGAGAGCAGAAAGGACCAGGATCTCCAACATCTCCATAAACTCATGTGTAGCTCGGCAGAAGGAGAGAGGGAGAGAAAAGATTGTTAAGACTGGGATTTAGCATGATGGAAAGTCTAGTCAGGTTAGGCTAGAGTGAATAAATACGTTTTAAGTCTAGACTTAAACACTTAAACACTGTGTCTGAGTCCCGAACACTAAATGGAAGACTGTTCCATAACTGTGGAGCTCTATGAGTGAAAGCTCTTCCCCCTGCTGTAGCCTTCGCTATTCGCGGTACAGTCAAAAACATACCATAGACACTCCAGCACGCAAGACCCAGGAACTTACATGACCACTATTGAAGTGGGCATATGATTCCAGAGACAATGGAATACACAGCTCTAATATTAAATGAAATGGTAAGGGTTATTTCTGAACCAATAAAATAAATAAACATATTACCCTTGTGGTCTGGGGGTCCTAAGCAAATGCTAATACAATTAAAGCTAGAAATGACTCTGGTTATGGTTAACTTTGGATAAATCTATGAAATGTTCATGGTGGATGAAGGAAGAATGTTTGGTGCAAACCCAAACAGAGATATGAAACACAGTGAACGATGGACGATGAAGATAGAGAAAGGTAATTCCATAGAACAGCACTGTTTGGTAAAAGAAAACTACAGACATTCCTGAACTGAAATAGATTTCTCTTTTATATGCATCCGAATCAGATATAAAGTTCTAGCATTTTAAAATATGGTTACCTCAAAAAGTGAAGTAGAAAAAACATTTAAAGGTTTAATTTTGATCACGGACATTTTGATTTGCTTAGGCTTATGACTGTTTCGCTACAGCATGTAGCTTTCCATCTTGATCAAATCTGGACATTCACCGGGTCAGGAAATCACACTTAATAAGTTTTCAGATATCTTTTGGCAGCCTGATTGCATTTACCTCCACGTTTGTTAGCTCCTTCCACAAGGATAAACTCAATTTTAGCCAAACCATTATTTGAATTGTTTGTCTTTATTGGCTGCGTGCCTAAATTCGAGCCAAAGCAACATCCGAAAGGTATTCTGAAATGTCTGCATGGACAGTTGAATTTTAGCTGAACTCCACTCACTCTGACACTTTCAATGTAACAAAAACATTTCTACCATACTTCACAAGCTAAAATCCTGCAGCGGGGCAGCTTAAGAATGAAATTACCACATAAGATTACAAATATTTTTGCAGTGGCTGCTTTTCCCCAAAATACCCTTTTATTATTGGCTATGCTTGAGCTTGTTCCTCACTTCTGACCTCTGCTTGATAAGGGTTTAACTTGGCAGACTTGAAAAACTATATGAATGTTTTGTACCGAGGATACAGAAACCAGAAAGGGGATGCATTACTATACACAGCTTTGTGTGTACATATCATACAGTATATGTGACTTTCTTTTGCACACAACACAACTTATAAATGCAAAATCTGTGTTAATGTCTGTTTTCATTAAGAAAGTGTAACAAATTTAACTTAGTATTGTGGTGATAGCCTCAAAAGCTTGTCTATGTACCTTGTGAGAGAAACATGACTATAGATTTGCATTATATAAGGTACATAATTTGAGTAAGAGCCACTGTTAAACCCTCATGGGATTGTTTGAATGCTAAAAACACAAATGTACAGCATAGTACTTTTTTGTGGCTAACACTTTCAGTGAAGCTCATATTCATATTACATCATGATTATAACTGTGCTTATAATGACATTAATGATAACAATGCCCCATAAATACTTTTCTGTAATTATGTATTACAGTTGTTTACTGTAAAATCGACAGTAAATGTTACAGTGTGTGCAGTACTGCAAAAACTTAATTAAAGCATAATTACAAAGCTATAATAATAATAATAATAATAATAATAATAATAATAATAATAATAATAATAATAATAATAATAATAGGAAGTTGCATGTGTGTCCTTGACATTTTCTATAAACCATCAGTGATTTATAATGTCTTTATATTTGTTAACAAATGTTACAGTTCTTTTTCAATTACTCATTAATTATCCATTATTAGTTGTGAAGATTTTGGAGAATATTGCATGGTGTTATTTTTAAAAAATGACACTTGTGTTATAACATAGTTATAAACAATCAAGGACTTATTTATAACATATTATGAGGTATTGTCAAAAATGCTTACAAGAAATCATTACCAGCTTAGAAACTTCATAATTACATGCATATAAGAGTGACAAAATGGAAAGTCGGAACAAGTTAGATGGGGTGAACGTTTTGTCTCTTGGCAAGAGAAACAGAGAGAGAGAGCAAGCCGTGACAAAGGAGAGGTTCGGGTGGGTGCGCTGAGCCTCAAGGCTGCGGCCACACTCAGATCTTTGTTGTTTTCTCCATGTGCGAGACGAGGCAGAGAGCTTTTCCTGACAGGGGAGGGGGATTAGTGTTCCATGCCTCCTTCTCCAGCTGCACACAAGGCCAGCACCACAGGAGTGCTCCTAAACACCCCGAAAGACCAAGAGACACAGAAAGAAAGGGAGTGGTGCAAGATGTACAATTTCTCAGGCATTGACGAATGTTGTGAGCTGTGTAAGCTTTCCAAACAAACACCGCTGTGCTCCCCTCCTCTTTCTCCCCCACAGCACACATGGTTCTGCTTCTGTCCTCATCAACGTCCTCGTGACGTACAGCACTATAGCAGGACAGGATGGGCTTTCCTCGTTAATATTTGACCCTGTATACCTCTGGTGTCTGTTTATCACTTAGATATTGGGCCACCCTCTCTGTGCAAAGCTACTCAGAAGGATGAGAGAGTAGGGGGGGGGGGGGGGGGATAGCAAAAGAGAGGTGACACACATTTGAACTTTGAGAGCCATGAGCACTGTCGTGTCTTCACAGAGAAGACAAGGTTTCAGTGTCTTAACCTGAGTGATTTGAAATGTCAGCACAGGTACAGGTGCTGCCAACACAAACATCCACACATGGCATGTTGACAGGACTTCTCCAACACTGGACATTCAGCACCCAAAGATGTTCTAAACACAAATGCATTTCATAAGAATATTAACCAGAATGTTGTCCAGGAGGATTTCTTCAAAATTTCTCTCAAATCCTAGAAGACACTTTTAATAGGAAAAATGACTGAGTTCTGAGTGAGTGCATAAATGTTGGGAAATTATGTCTCAATATATGATCGCCATCTAATGGTGTGTTGATAGCATTACATATGATAATCCGGTATAAGGATGGATCTCGACACCAAAATTATAAATGATATAATGATACAACTAGCCATTAAATTCACCCTATACATCTCACTTTATAATCCTATTAGGCTTCAACATATTTTATTCAACATAAAATAGAAGAAGCAATCCGGTCTCATGCAAATAAGGTCTTAAAAAGTACAGGAGAGTATATGAAAGCTTACACTGGTTTGGTAAAGGAATTGGGTGGGTGATTCAAGGTTTGGGGGAGTTTCCAATAATAACTAGCATGTCTCATGAGCAAAAAACTACAGGTGCTTATGAGACTATTTTTCAGTTACATTATTTTATAATCACCACATCAACCTTTTTTTATTTAGTTATTCCACTATGGAATTAAATTTGTGCCAAATGTATTGAACTTAACTTTTCAAGCAACAAACAGAAATATACAATGAGAGAAGAAAAACAGTCTGAAATTGAAAACAATGAACTCACTGGCAAAAAATTAACATGGTCTTCAATTTAACAATTTCTAAGCTTCGTTGTCGCTAATCATGCTTTATGAATGCACTGCCAGAGTTTCCGTTTACAAGTTCAATGTTTCCGTTCATGCTCAGCAAGATTATGTTCGCCATTCTGACACAAATCTCACATGTGGGTGGGGCTTAGCAGCGATTTGGCTAGTGCGATTTGGATCGACAGCTCAAGTGTCCAGCTGAGGAGGAGGGGGGTGACATATATATATATATATATATATATATATATAATTACATTTTTAAAAACCTGGATATCATTTACCTGGAAGTGTATGTTTAACACTTTAAATTTAAGCAACACATACAGTAGATGGAGGATAAATTGACAAGTAGGGATTTTTACATTTTCTGTAGGTCTGCACATAAGCCTTTGAACTGCTTCCTTAAGCCGTTAAGACAGCAGTAATGTGGAGTGATGTTCAGCTTGCTGGAAAAGACCAGTTGAGTGGATTTTAAAGCTGGGACGCCAGTCATGCCATCTGGAAAAAATCTGAGGAGAACCACTTCAGAGCACACCTCATTTACGCAGTAATGTGCAATGTGGAAAGTACTATTCAGACTTAAGCTGATGTTTTATGCAAAATGGGTTAGCACCATTTAGCAAGTAAAATATGATCTTGGTCTTTATATCTACAGACTACATCGTGTGCATGATGTTTGATGAGTAGTGCTGTATCTAAGTCAGTGGAAAAAAATCAGAAATGTCTCAAAGCAACTCAATGTTTAAATAAAGGCTAGATGGTGTTTTTTTGGAAGCGATGGTGTGTTATGAAGTAATGAAGTGGGACTGTTTATAGCTCATTGTGAGTTTAAGTAGGTGTTGCAGTGGCAGAATGCAAAAATGCTGAATATTATATACGTAATATTAAACATTGAAATGAGGTATCATCACACTTTGCACTGTAGAAAGAGAAAAGTCCACAGTTCTGGCTTCATGTGTCTTGGAGGAAGCATGTTTTTACCTTTGCCTTCTCTGGTTATGGGAAAACTAGCTCGTGGGCGGGAATTAGCCAAACAGGGAGAAAATGGGGTGGAAAAAAACCCTCATTCAGTTCACAGGTGAAAATATTCTGACGTGGTTCCATCTGAATCAGAGAAGCTTGAAAGAACATCTTCTTCCAACACCTATAAATGTGATATGTACTAATAGGCACACAAAACGAGGATGGATTGGATGCAAAGTGCAATGTTGCAGATAGTGCAGATCAAATAACACACCCCAGTGCAAACTGGTTTTCACAGTTCTCTGTGTCAAGTCTCCAAAGGAACAAAGGGCAATTTTCAGAGTCCAAAGCAGCACCTTTGCATAAATTCTGAGGCTAATCTGTCAGAGAGAAGACAATGACATGCATTTACCATTTCAAAAACAAATATGTTTATTTAAATGAATATGTTTGATTAAATGAAGATAAGAAAATACTTATTGTGGTCTGATTTTTAGAGGCAAGGAATTTCTGGCACTGGGAATGGACCAAACGTCAGGGAATAGTTGAGGGATAAGTAGAGAAAACTACTTATCCTGCCTGTGCATGCACGTCTAAACATGCCCAATGTTAACCTTCGACTGTTGACAAGCACAGGTATTTCCAGATTCTCAGCTATAGACACACAAGTGCAGAATGATGTTTCGGTTTGAAAAACAGGAAGCATATGAGTTGACAAGTTGGGCGGCTGTGGCTCAGTCGGTAGAGCGGGTTGTCCACTAATCCACTAATCGTGGGGTTGGCGGTTCGAATCCCGGCCCGGGTGATCCCATGCCGAAGTGTCCTTGGGCAAGACACTGAACCCTAAGTTGCTCCCGATGGCAAGCTAGCACCTTGCATGGAAGCTCTGCTACCATTGGTGTGTGAGTGTGCTCTCATTTGTAAGTCGCTTTGGATAAAAGCGTCTGCTAAATGAATAAAAATGTAAATGTAAATGACAAAAGAAACTGTAGGAGTTCGGTATTGTTCTAGATTGTAGGGAAACTGTCAGAGTATAACTGATATATTGTCATTTAGGAGATTATCTTCACGGTCTTTCAATGCCAGCCCTGTTCAATCAAATCAGAACTTAAATATAACTTTTTCAACAGCATGAAGTTGGTTAAAAGGTCTTACCAAGTAACACACTATGCCAAAATTGAAAGAAATTCCAGAAATGATGTGGAAGAAGGTCATTGAAATACATCAGCCTATGAAGGGTTACAAAGCTATTTCAAAGGCTCTGAGACTCCAAAGAACCACAGTGAGAGCCATTATCTCCAAATGGAAAAACTCACAGTACAGTAGTGAACCTTCCCAGAAGTGGTCGACCTTCTAAAATTCCTTCAAGAACACAGCAACTACTCATGGAGCAAGTCACAAAAGAGCCAAGGAAAACATCAAAGGAACTACAGGCCTCTCTTGCATCAATAAAGATCACTGTTCATGACTCCATTATCAGAAAGACACTGAGCAAAAATGGCATCCATGGAAGAGAGGCGAGGTAAAAACCACTGCTAACCCAGAAGAACATTAAGGCTTGTCTGAATTTTGCCAAAACACACCTTGATGATCCTCAAAGCTTTTGGGAGAATGTTCTGTGGATTGATGAGTTGAAAGAAGAACTGGCGTAAGCCAAATACAGAATTCCACAAAAAGATCATCATACCTACGGTCAAGCATGGTGGTGGAGGTGTGATGGTGTGGGGATGCTTTGTTGCTTCAGGGCCTGGGCAAATTGCATTAATTGAGGGAAACATGAATTCTGCTCTTTACCATAAAATCCTAAAGGAGAATGTTTGGTCTTCAGTCCATAAATTGAAACTCAAGCTTAACTGGATTATGCAGCAAGACGACGATCCAACGCATAGGAGTAAGTCCTAGTCATAGAAGTAAGTGAAAGATTGATCTCCAGTTATCAGAAGAATTTGGTTGCAGTTATTGCTGCTAAAGGTGGCACAACCAGATTTTAAATTGAAGGGGGCAATTATTTTTTTTACATTGGTGGTAAGTGTTGGATGCCTTTTTTTTTTTCTTCAATAAAAAAATTATAAATAAAAACTGTATTGTGTGTTCACTCAGGTTGCCTTGGTTTTATGTTGTATTTCATTTGAAGATCTAAAACTATTTAGTATGAGAGATACACAAAAACAGAAGAAATTAGCATGGCGGCAAATACATTTTCACAGCACTGTATATATCTAAAGAAAATAACAAAGATTCTCTCATTACAATGGGACCTGTCAATGGGTAGGATATATTAGGCAGCAAGTGAACAGTCAGTTCTTTAAGTTGAGATGTTGAAAGCAGGAAAAATGGGCAAATGTAAGGATCTGAGCAACGTTGACAAGGGCCAAATTGTGTTAATTTCTCTCGGCTCTGATCATGTCATGTAATCTGTCAGCTCAAGAATAGACTAAAGGCTAACAGAATGACAGCAGAGGGACCAAATGTTCTCACTGTTCCCAGAACAAAACACTCTGAGTAAACTGCAGTACAGAACATTTTTATTTTAAAAAATGGGGACTACTGAAGCATCTCACAGTTTCAGCTTGATAATCTTTAATCATACTGAGATCATTATTTCTGAAAAGGCAATCATGAATGCACTGCAGGTCAAATATTATCCACGTTGTTAATGTGCTCAATTGAAATATACACAGAATATATACTGTGGATAGATAGATAGATAGATAGATAGATAGATAGATAGATAGATAGATAGATAGATAGATAGATAGATAGATAGATAGATAGATAGATAATGCTGTGCTCTTATAATTATGGTATAATTAGCTGGTTGCTAGAAACAGTAGACATAACACGATTAAATAGTTATTGGGAGACCTCTTGAGGCAAAACTAAGTATAGCATATAGCATAAATTGTGCAGCATAAACTGTTCATAGAAAGTGCAGACAAGGCTTGCAAGATTAGGGTCAATCTTATATTTGACAGCTGGAGTGAATAGTTTAAAAGAACATGAAACTATAATAAATTTTAAAAAGTCATTCTTTTTGTTTATTTCATTGAGAGGCACAAATGAATCACTGCAGATCTTTTACTAATTATACAGGGCATCTGAAACGTAAAGAAGCAGCGTCAATATGTCAAGCAAATATTTCAATCTGAATATGTTGAGCAAAATCAAAATGGGATGAACACTCTTCTTCCAAAAGATATTCTATGAGTTGGAATATGTGAGTTGAGACCACGCCTATCAGTATAGAAATGTTTCATTGGATAAACGATTCAGAATAACCTTGCATGGTTTTGCAGTCCCTCTTCCCTCTAAGGGGACAAGTGGGCCCAATCAATGACGGAAAATGCCCCTACAACATAAAGTGACTAGTTTTTTCCTATAAATTGTCACCAATCTGTAAAGTACTTTGATCAAAATTATACTTATAAAATATAAGTAACCCTGTCTAGGGTGTACCCCACCTTGTGCCCCATGCTCCCTGGGATAGGCTCCAGGTTCCCCATGGTTCTCCAGGTTCTCCAGGTTCCCCATGACCCTGAAGGAAGGATAAATTACGTCATCAAATTTTCAGCCATTTTTGACCCCCCCCCCGTCGTCGTCGTCGTCATCAGACGTCATCGTACCCTTCACCCCCCTTCCCCCTCCTTGATGACGTAATATATGGACGACCCCTAAGCGGTAAAGAAGATGGATGGATGGATGGAAATATAAGTAATCCGTCCATCCAGCTATCTTCTACCACTTATATTATTATATAAATATTAATATTGTTCATGTTTTTATTTGTGTAACATAATTCTTTAAAAAAATGTATACATACCCAATTATATCCATTTTGTGTGCATATAAACTAACACTCTAGAGGTCATAATGGTTAACCAATAGACCGCTTAGAAATGTTACAAGCATCCATTAAATCCCCTGCAAAGCAGTACTGTCCTGGACATGGAGTACAGTTTTTGACATATTTACTATGTGATTTTGGACATGCACTATTCTTCAGTTTTTTAGATAGATAATGTTTCTAATTGGAAATCTTTCAGATGAACACATACTGTTGTGTGTTTAACATTTCACATTTTCCTTCCATCCATTTTCCATACCACTTATCTTACACAGGGTCATGGGGAGAATGGAGCCTATCCCAGGGACTTCGGTTCACAAGGCGTGGGACACCCTAGACAGGGTTCCAACCTATTGCAGAGCACAATCCTACACACGATCAGACACTACGGACAATTTGGAAATGCCAATCACCATATCTTTGGGCTGGGAGATGAAATATGGTGGGGGGACATGCAAGCACTGCGCACACAGGGTGGGAGCAATATTTAAACCCCCAGCCCTGGAGGTGCAAGGCAAACCTGCTAACCATTAAGATACCATACCCCTTCCCCATATGACATTTTAGAATAATCAAATAATCTTTACTCTTGCTTTCTCTTCATCAAAAAGTGCAGCGCTCCCTGACTTTTATACCGTTTCTGACTGTGTGAAGGCAGCAACAATGCTTAAAGCTGTACTGCTAAAAATCTAGATTTCAGAGCAAAAGCCCTTTATTAACAACATTAAATGACTATTTAAAAAAATAAGAAATTGAATAGCAATAGAGTATTAGACTAATGGGAACAAGACACATTCTACTGTGTATAACCTACTATTTTATATTGCTTTATTGCATCTTCCTGTTTAGGATTGTCTTGTGTATAAGATGATGTAGATTTTGTTATAGAGAAATCCTTACTGGTTTTGTTACTTAGTTGATTTACATGGCTTCGCTGTGCTCAGTGATGCTGTTGATTGACAGCTGCCAATCAGCGTTGGGGCGGTACTGTAGGGAAGCCCTGAGATTTCCTAAACTGGCAGATTTTTGTTGAACATCGTTACTAAAAACAACACTCCTATCCTCTTCGGTAGCCTAGATACATGACCTAAATCAGATACTGAAACTGGTTCTTTCAGTAAAGCGGTCATTATGCTATATGTTAAAATAATAATAATAATAATAATAATAATAATAATAATAATAATAATAATAATAATAATAATAATAATAATCATCATCATAATAATCATAATCATCATAATAAACCCGTTGAACAACAGGAGGGTAGAGGGATGCCAAAAACTCTTGCGTCAAGTGAATATTGATTAGCAAACATGGCGTGTCTTGCTCTCGGGAAACCCCTCTTCACATCCACCTGATGGCAGCATCAGGCAGCCCCTTCAAATGGATGCGTGGGAGTTCCCTTCTCCCCTCTTCTCCACGGCTCATGGCTCTCCCAATTTCTCTTTCTCTCTCTCACTCTCGCCCCCTCCTCATCCGCTCCCTCCATCCTCCCCCCACATCACGGCAGCAGCAGCAGCAGCAGCAGCAGCATCCTCAGCTCAGCCTCAGCAGCAGCATCCACCCTTTTGTAGTTTAGCGCGACTCTTTAGCTGGATAGCGGCGTAGACCTTTCCAGCGGCGTTGCTGAGAGCCGGACAGAGTGTCCAAGGTGATGCCACTGCAGCACCAGCATCTCGCCACCGCGCCAGCACACCAAGTCTAAAGCCGCTTCCTCTGCGAGGAGGGACAATAACCGTTCACCCGGAGACATCAGCCGCACAGGAAGATGTCTAACGCCGACATGGTCCTCAACGCCACCGATCGGGTAGTGAAATGTAAGTGATATTTCAACTCCCCTCACGTTGTGCTTCAGTAGCCTATGTGATTGTAAATGCGCGTACTGGCGACCGACGGGGGCGTCGTTTCAAATCCGATCGGCCGCGCCATAAACTCGTTGGATGATGCATATGTCTGACATAGGCATTTTCCTCTGATCGGCTTATGTCCATGCGCGCCGAATGGAAGTCAGATGATTAGTAGTGTGTAGAGGGATTCGAGTTGCAGGATGTGTAGTTTAGTCTGATCTAATTTACTGCACTATAAGGGATGGTTGGATGGATGGATGGATGGATGTGTGGATGGATGAGGCAGGCACTTTCTGTGGAGGCGGTGATGCAGCATGATTGCGTTTGGCACGCTGGTAGAGGGCGCATGCTGGCTCTCCACACACTCCAACGTGTATACAGTGATCAGGATAATCTAAGATCAAATTTCTTTCCGTGTGCGGTGTATTTAATAATCGTCCGTATTTTTGGAAGAGGACAGGGGGAGAGGGGGGATTCCAGCTTGAGGGTCATGTGATCACCAAAAGCCGCCTTCATATAAAGGTCGGGTTATGAAATAATGGCTTCTACAGCCTGTGTACATAATGCAGTGACATTATAGGGAGACCTTTTGCTTGAATAATTGCTTCATCGGGTTAGTTTTCCTTGGTTGGGCATGTGTTAAAAATTCCCTTGTGTTTAAACGATGTGTGTATGTATGCACTGTATGTCTGGCTGATGATTGTGCAATGTTTCTTAGAACCAGACCACTAGACACATTTTTGTTTAGAGAAAAATTTTGCTGAAACATATACAGTGTTTTCTATATTGCAACTGTCTAGGCGTCCATGAGGATTCAAGAGTTACTGAGTGTGTGTGTGTGTGTGTGTGTGTGTGTGTGTGTGTGTGTGTGTGTGTGTGTGTGTTTAGACCAGTGTGTACCTGCTAATGACATGTCTATGTCATTAATGGTTGCTTGGTCTACAATACAATGGCTTATTCAGAAGTCATCTTCTCAGAATGACACTGCAATGTAGACCAAAATTGCTGGGGCATTTAAGCTCATGGCACATTTGCCAATATTTTGGGAAAATGAGGTTCATCTGTTATATGCTATGTGCCAAATATTTTAGTGTTGAATTGAGCCTTGTACTGCCAAAAATGAATTGGCACTGACCTGCAGAAGGACCTTAAGCATATTTTCAAACATGCAGCAATGCACCAACAGGGACTTATCTTTGTCCTTTAATACAGACACACGTAAATACTAATTTCATATTTTGAATTAGGAGGGCATGGTGGATTACTGGTTAGCATGTTTGCTTTGCAGCTCGTAGGATAGGGGTTCAAACCCTATCTCCGTCCTGTGTGCATGTTCCCCCGTACTTTGGTGGTTTCCTCCGGGTACTCCGATTTCCTCCCGAGATTTCCCCGGTTTCCTCCCCATTCTAAAGACATGTGTTGTAGGCTGATTAGCATTTCCACATTGTCCGTAGTTTGAGTGTGTATGTGATTGTGCCCTGCGATGGCTTGGCACCCTGTCCAGGGTGTCCCCCACCTTGTGTCCTGAGCTCCCTGGCTCCAGGCTCTCCCGTGACCCTGTGTAAGATAAGCGGTATGGAAAATAGATGGATGGATGGATGGATATTTTGCATTATATTTAATTATATTTAAGAAAAGTCTCTTGAGGAGGAGCCTGTTCAGCAAATTTCTGCCTCCTGATTGGTTCACATGAGTTCTGGCTCTGCATTGGTATAGCCTGCTCATTACACCTGCGTCTGTTCCTTGTTCATGGGTTCAAGAACTCAGATATACTGTATACTCTCAGTTTGCTTCAGTTCTTTTCAAATGACACTAACAATATTTTACTACTATATAATTACTTAATAATTATACTATACTTATTAATACTAAATACTATAATTATTTAATACTAAATAATTACTACAGTTTGTAGTTATAATTGTTTCATCCCACTGAAAAGACACACGTCTCTAAATATGTTATGATGAAAATATTTCAATCCACTGCTTTTTAGCACTTGTAGGCTGCAAGTTCATGCACTATTAACAGTAAAAAAAAATCTATGTTTTTGTTTCATTGTTATAGTTTGTGAGACTGGAGAAAGGAAACCATAAGAAATCTATTCAGGAAGCCAAAGTAACCTTAACAAGCCTTATTTGTACAGACACAGTCACTAACAGTAGTGAGTCATGGTGGCCTGCACCCACACACAGACCTCAGGATATTCACTCAGCAAAGCTCAACAGAATGTCCACACAGTCACTGTGACAGGCCACTGACTGTTTCCTCCCCATACGCCTTACAGCTGGATTGGTGAGAATGCACTATTGTAGATCAGTCTCTCTGATAGACTGAGGGTGTGCTAATAGACTTATAAACTCACCCCAACACCACACAGCTTCATGATGCTTTGTGTGTAATTGAAAGATTTTATCATGAGCACATGCATCAGTAATAATTGCTTGTAACAACCTCTGTAATTAAGACAAATGAAAAGAATTGACTATATTGCACAGCCACAGACAATACATCAGAAAGAGCACTACTGGTCTGTGGTCTGTGCAATACCACTTTATAAGGTACATTTGATATTTTTTGACAGGCTCAAACATCATCTGGCAGCATATCAGCATTTATGCTATATGTTTGTTTTTGGTTTGTGCAGTCAATCACTATTCATTAGCTTTTATTCTCAGGGGAGCCATGCACCTGTTCTTTGGAATATAAGATAAAGGAATAATATCTACAGCTTTTCATAAATACATGCATGAGATACTGAAAGCTTATGATCTATATATTATTGTTGAATCAATACCTCACAGTGGCTTTATGTTTGTTAATATATACACAACCATTATACAGTACAACCTTTCATTTGCTTTAATAAAAGTCCATTATGTTCTCAACGTGGAGTTCAGGGACCAGGAGGTGTGTGTATGTATTAATACATTTTACAACATTTACATATTTAAAAAGAAATATGTAATGATGTGAAGAGCAATAGTCAATGACTACCTAAGATGATATTATTACAGTTATTATTTAATTATTGTAGTTTTACAACAAAGTGACTGCTAACCTGAATGGTTTAAAATCATTGCTAGTTACACTAATGTGATTCTTGTAGGCAGTTCATTTATATGATTATTTCATCTAAAGCTCAATAACTTAATAACATGTAATATAATGGCAATTTAGATTAGACTTTGTTTTGAAATTATGTGAAGTTATTTTAACACAGTGTAATGGCTTGGGTCCTGTTTGTAAAACACTGGCATAGCTTACTAAATAAATATGATAATTTAACGATAAATCAAGTAAATGCCGCAATATTTGGAGGAACTTGCAATTTTTCTAAATTGCCTCAGATTTTCTGCAGTATTGGGCTAAAACGTGCATTCAGCCCTCTTTCATTCATGTGTACATGAGGACACGAGTTCAGCTAATGAGTAGGGATGCACAGATTGTTCGGCAACCGAAATTATTCGGCCGAAAATAGGAAAAAAAAAAAAAGCATTTTCGCTGTTTGGCTGAATAATTGAAAAGGTCGAATAAATTTGACCAAACAATGATGTGTTTGATGACGTGACCAAATAGCCTAGCAACCAGAGTGAGACGCACGAATGTCACGACCTCGATGAGGGAGCGCGCGCATGCACGAGCTGTGGACACGTGCGTTTGTTTTGTTTCTGTTCCGGAGCATGTTTCTGTCACGTTGCGAGACATAAGCGAGTAGAGAACGGAAGCAGGTAAAGGCGTATTTATTTAAGGGGAGGCAGACAAATCCTATATCTACTATAATACTCCGCGAGGTGTACAGGGATGTGAGCAGTATATATCCCAAATATAATCAGCCGTATAGAAACGAATATAACCATTTTTGCACTCTTGTCAATGCACTTTTTAATGCACTTTTTTGTTGTAGGCTACAGAGTGTTCCATTCTTTCAGCAGTCAGTTATAGGGCTATTCAAGGGGGGCTCAAAGATGACCACACCAAAATATTTTTATTTTACTCATTTATTTATTTAAGGTTATATTGTTCCATTGATGCCTGGTGGAATGAAAAAATATCTTCAGTGTGAAATAAATATTTTGAAATTATAGTTTTTGTAATGGATTTTTTTCTTTGAAAAGCTAGACAAAATAGTAAAAAGCACATTTTGACTATTTAATTTATACAATGGTGAAAAAATGGCAAAATAAACGGAAAAAAATCAAACAAATGTGTTCGGTATTTGGCCTTCGGCTTTTGGCCAAGTTTAACATTATATTCGGTTTCGGCTTCGGCCAAGAATTTTCATTGCGGTGCATCCCTACTAATGAGTACAGCTAAAAGGTCTCATTTTCCAACAAACTTCACTGTAAATGTTTTCCCACAACAAATTACAAAAAGCACAAGTTGAGTATTGAAAGAAAGCATTTTTGGCTGCAACAATCATAAAAAAAAAAAAACTCAGCGAAATCCTATATGGACTGATTTACCAAATTTGAGTGCCATCTTATGGATCCAGGGTCCTGGGTTCAATCCTGAGCTCTGTTTACAGTCTGTGCAGAGTTTTGCATGTTATCCAGGTGTCCTTGTAATATATTTCAGGTACTGCAGTTTCCTCCCACTGTCCAATTAATTAATATTTCTATATACGGTACATATGAAACAAAGGGTTGCATACATTCACATCACTGTCTTTGGTTTATTCTCCAGATTTAACTTCCTTTGTGTTGAGAACATAATTTCATGTCTTCCCATTCAGGTGAACATTCAGCTCCTCTAAAGGCAGGAAAGCTGTGTCATAGGTGACAGTAATATTATTTCACACTGGCACCTGGATTCATTTAGGTCAGCGGCTGGCTTCGCTTGCTCAGCTCAAGTAATAAATGGCCTAGTCGGGTGACAGGAGTTTAGTGTGCTGTAGATGCCACTTAGCCACATATTGGGGTCCCAAAGGGATGTTTCTGAGCAGCCTACTTTACAGAGTTTGATTCTAGGGCATAAATTGTGTTACTGCTGGCAGGGCCTGGGTGATTACTGGAGTTATTCTCAGGACAGATTTGGAAAATTCCCTGAAAAGCCAATACAGTATGCAACATTTAGTTTCCACAAATCAAACTCGTATTTCTCGTATTGTAAACGTACAAGTAGATTGTTAGACGAACTTCAGTCAAGCTATTTTTGTTTGTTTGATTGTTTGTTTGTTTAGTGTGAAAACGAATCAAACCAGATAGGAAACAAACCAAAAGTATTAAGTTTTCTTTCATTTGGACTAGAAGGTCAGTATCTGTATGCAACTGTTTGATGGTAGAAGTAAAATGAACATAGTATATAAATCATGTATAACCATGTCCTCAGAGAAAATTATCCTACGTAGAAAGCTATAGTACGTCTTCTTTTTGTGGTCAGTCTTGATCATTATCTTATGCCTTGTTCACAAACACTATTCCAAAATGACTAGCTTGAAGACTTTAATGTGTGAAATGGTCTCATCCATTTGTTTCCTTTTGTAGTTGTATTATATCTAAATGTACGTGTTTTGCCTAATCAAATGTAGGAGATTCAATGGAACTGAATAGTTATGTTCACTTAGTACTCGCTCTAATGGCCTATCTAATGTGCTAGGCTCTGACAAACCACCTTTTATACAGTGAGCCGCCGTGTGTAAAACACACTGTGAGTAATCTGATACCAAATTAGCTGCACACAATGGCCATATAGCAGAACAGAGAGGTGTCCACGTGCTCAGGGTCCACTTCCTGCAGGCTCCAGGTGAATGTTGAAGAGGTGAATGGGAAAGTGTAATATCCGTCTGGGAGGCTAAGAGGGCGAGCAGAAAGGTGGGGTGATCCGCATGCAGGGTATATTCTCGCTGGCTTTATTTAGCAGTGCGGGTAAATTATTTAAGAACTGATTTGCAGCAGTGTTTTACTGCACACTGCTCTCTTACATAATGAAACTTCCCTGAGATCTGTGAGATGCATTGGGGGAAACTCAGAGAGAGATGGAGCATAAATGCTGTATGATAGCGGAAAGAATACAATTGGGGAGAGACAGAAAGGGAGGGAGAGAGAGATGAGAACTGGAGATTTAGAATACATAAGCTTAAGGCATGAACAATGAAAATGGAGATGTTGCTACTGGTGCTGAGAAAAACAAGAAAGGAGAAGGCACATAGCATCACACAGTGCTTACTATCCAGCATAGAAATTTAGGTAGCTAATAGAGGTTAACATTGAAGCTCCAGCTCTCAGGGAGCAAATCTCATCCCCGTTCTAACCATAACCATCCTGCCCCGGCACCACCCATCACACAAATACAGAATTCTACAGTCCTCTCAACTCTATTGCCACCAGAATATTGCCCTTTCATGCATGGATTGTGCTTAGTTAAACTGCAGGCTTCCTCTTCATGCATGCATCCCTTGATTGCCTAAATGGATATTTCAACTAAAGCATGCTAATGATAATGTTGTTTACCATTTCAACCATTTCTACATTAAAGATTGTGTAATGTCATCTTAGCAACAAAGCTAAGTTGATCCAATTTTCAGTGAAGCCCATACCAAAGCATCTTAGAACAAACAATTTAGAAGACACTTTGACTTGTGCTGCATCCTGTCATATCAGAAACATTTAAAATATTTAAAATGTATGTAGAAAATAATTATCTAGTGAACTCACCAGTCAGAGGCAGTGGCAGTTCAAGTAGCTACCACTCTGTACAACCATGGAGTGCAGAAGAGCATCTCAGAATGCTCAATGAACCTTGAGATTGATGGTCAACAGTAGAAGATGAAACTGGATTCCATTCCTGGCAGCCAAGAACATAAATCTGATACTGCAATGAGCACATTGAAACACTGGGCATATTGGAGAGGAAAGACCAGGCGATGAGCCGGTGTTCCTAATAAAATGGC
The DNA here is from genome assembly GCA_022414735.1 of Noturus placidus. Taxonomy (NCBI): domain Eukaryota; kingdom Metazoa; phylum Chordata; class Actinopteri; order Siluriformes; family Ictaluridae; genus Noturus; species Noturus placidus. Next base: position 35,135 of record JAFFST010049245.1, on the reverse strand, counting down.
CAGTGATGCATACTGTAATAAATAGTATTAATATTCATATTTTCATTTATTTCATTTATTTGTCTAGACTTGACAAATGATTTTTTTGGTAAAACAAATAACTTATCCATTCCATATTGCAATTATAACCACTTCCAAAATGACAAGGTCACAAGCTGTAATATTGTGTATAACTAGAAGGAGAGTGAGGTGTTACTGTGCATTCAAGTTCTCCTGGGAAGTTCGTATTTACAACGTCAGGTGTGTTCAAGACAATTTCAACATATTTACTGTCAACTACAGACGTTGCATCTATTGATTCCACCATGTGTTCTTACTGAGACACCCCAACTCAGGAACTCGGGGCTCGAAGAAAATTTGAGTTTCCCACTCATAATTACACAACTTTGTGGTGCCGTTCATGTGCGGTCAACTCATACATACAGTCTTTCTTGCATGACTTGAACGCACCATTAATGTCTGTTTCATCCAAGACCGTTTGAAACTGCTGGCAAATCATAGATTCTACAAAAAAAGCTGAGTTAGTACTATTAAGTTCCAAACAAAGCATCAATTCCTTTCGCTGCTGATTAAAAGTGTTAAAAAACTATCAGTGACTTATCATAACATAATTTCTCAGTCACAGACTTACAGTTTACAGTCACATCCTTAATTCCTTTGTCATTATCTCTACCGCTTACCACTGTCTTGCTTCTTCATTTTGTCTTATTCTTATTTCTTTCTTTTTCACTTATGACCTCCTGATAGGTCGGTCAAGTACCATATGTGTGTTCATTTGAACCAACTCATACACATCACGAACATGCTAATGAGATGGGGCCTCTGTAGGGGACTTCCTTAGATGTTGCTTTGCTCATTGAGGTTTTAAAGCAGTTCTTACATTTTCATATTTTACATGTCTACAGAACTATATAATCAACTTTTAGGCTCAGGCTTTTTGGTGTCAGAAGGAACTGGGCTACATTTACATACTGGGGCTTGTTAATTAGGGAAATATATTTATTTCCATGTGAGAAATCAGCATCTCTTCTACTCAAAAGAATTGAGCAGCAGAAATGTTCTAAAAACAGATGGTAGAGTCAAGAGGACAATAAATAGAGATTAGCATTGCTAGTTAATGCTGTGTGGTAACATTTGTTTTTCCTGACAGTTATGCTAGCATTGTTTGGTCTAACTCTTGCGTTTTTTTGGCCACTTTCCTCTCAGATCAACCTATATTTGTCAGAGCAGACGCATCAAATGAGCCTGGCGGATTTTGGCTCCCAGAAGTGTTAAGGCGTAACTCGTTCTTTCCTAACGCAATCATGGAACAACAAAAATGAGCCATAGTAGCCAGAGCTAATGTTTCCTCTTATGTCCAACTGTACAGGATCAGTGTGTGTAGGCCTGCAGTTCATCCAGCCACTGCTAATGTGTTAGACAGTGAGGAGGTGGTTATGCAACCTGGTTTGCTCAGTTATTTATAATGTCCTATCAATGTCTCTGTTCTTCGAGTTCTATCCAGCACCAAGATGCAGCAATCGGCAAAGAGTTTGATGTTTGAAAAACCTAAATTATGTCAGATTATGTGCGGTGTGTGGCGTTAAGGTGGAGATGATAGGCCTGCTTGTTTTCCTCCATGTCAATTTTGACCAAGAAATGTGAACAATGGGTGATGAAATGCCCAACCACTGTTACAGTTCAGTAAAGAATACAGCTGGGTATTTTTTTCATCTTATATTACCTAGTTAACCAGCTTAAATGATATGTTAGGTGAATAACTTTCTCAACTCTTAGAAGCGTGAAGATGATCCTATTGGTTACTTTACTTACTTTATCTGGTCTGATTCGATTTCACATGGCATGCAATTAACGCAACAGTTTGTAATGTTAGCCTACACTAACACTACCAATTGCAATAAAATCAGTGGAAAGCCGTTCCTCGACCCCCAGCTGATGCTAGCCTTTCTGTTGAGATGACATCGAAAAAGGGCAGAGCTGGACAGCTGTTTTCAGACTTAGGCAGAGTTAATTTCTTGGCCTGAAAAAATGCAAACATATTCGAAAATAACCAAATCCATTGTGCAACAATAGTGCATGTCACTTTTTATAAGCAGATGGGTCGAGTCACTTTTGCAATCACTATTGATTTCCTTGGAAGCTGCCCAGGACACCAAATGAATCGGACTAAAACATAATGGCACTCAGATGGGATTCTGATTGGCTAAAAACTGCATGCTATTCTACTGTATAGATGTTAATTCTCCAACAATGCTGTATTGGGTTGAGTTCTGCAACAGTAGTGTTGTGTAATGCTGTGATATTGTGATGTTATTGAATGGGAAAGCAACAATTATGAAACCATTATGGTTGAGCCTTATAGCACGGTCTCATCATCATCATGATTGGACGGTGTTTAATCGGTTTGGTTATTTCTAAGTTCTCTTCCTGTTGCGTTTTGGGAATCATGTAATGGCTGTAAGTAATGAATCCATGTTGGTCGTGTTCATTGCACCCACTATTGTATTTCACATGCTTCTTCTCAATCACTCTGGTGTTATGGACAGATGAAATAAAGTCGTAATACACACACCAGGGGCGTTTTATCAAGTGGAATAATCTAACACAAATGTAAGTGATAGGCTGTGTGAACCTACAGTCTGGGCAGGAAAGAATCAGCTCCAGCCTCGCTTCTTCATATAACTGTGGTTGTTATTTGTATTATTTATTTATTTTTTCCTAACAACCACTACAGACATTGATTCCAAAAAAGTAAAAAAAAAAAACAATTATTACATTTATGATGTCAAAGATGCCAACGTGCATGCAACACCAGTCCCATTCACAAGGAATGAGACTTTCTCAGGATAAAATTATGGCATGATTAAATAGCCTTTGCTTATGTTAAGATCACGAAAAAATTAAGTCGTGATTATGAGCAAAACAACAAAGAATTTTTTTTATAATGCATGGCTGCTTAAGGCTTAAGGCTTGCTTAAACCCAAGGAAAAGACTGAGCCGAAACTTGACTTTGCCAACATACCAGAAGCATTTTGGAAGAATCTTCACAATCAATTTGTTGTATTGAACACAGAAGATAAAGAGCCAGAAGAGTTATGGACCGAAATAAAGACCATGATTGTAGCAGAAATGAAAACAACACTGTATGTGAAGAAAAAGACAACTAAACCATGGATATCGGTTGGAACGCTGAAAATAATGGAAGAAAGAAGACAAGGCAAAGCTAGAGGCAACAAACAGGCGGCAGACGATATCAGCAAAACGCTGAAAACAGTTAAGGTTAAGTTAAGATAAGGAAGCATTTTACCAACCTATGTGCAAAGAAATAGAAGATGAACATACGAAAGGAAGATCAAGAGCAGCCTACAAGAAGATCAAGCAGATCCGAAGGAATTTTCAACCAACAATGGACATGCTAAAAGACAAAAACGGGAACATACTTAATGAGCCAGAACAAATCAAAAGTCGATGGAAACAATATACAGAAGATCTCTACAAGCATAATGCAGCTACTGAAGAAGAAGCACCCCATGTATGCGAGCAAGAACCAGACATACTGAAAGAAGAAGTCAATGATGCCATCAAGCTTTTGTCAAGCAATAAAGCTCCAGGTTGTGATGCCATACCTATCAAACTTATAAAACCATCAGAAAAAGCCATCGAGGTAATCAGGAAACTCTGCCAAAAAGTGTGGGAAACTAGAAAATGGCCGACAGATTGGACCAGATCAATCTTCATTCCTATTCCAAAAAAAGGGACACAACAGACTGCGGTAACTACCGAACCATTGCTCTAATATCACATGCCAGCAAAATTCTGTTGAAGATCATACAAAGACGACTACAGCCTTACATTGACAGAGAACTTCCAGAAGAACAAGCGGGGTTCAGAAGAGGCCGAGGTACATGTGACATCATCGCAGAAGTTCGATGGATGATGGAAAAGGCCAAAGAATACCAGAAGAGTCCGTACATGTGCTTTATTGACTACAACAAGGCATTTGACTTCATCAATAATGAGAAACTATGGAAAACACTAAAGAATATGGGCGTACCAGACCATCTGACTAGCCTCATCAGAAATCTATATGGTCAACAAGAAGCAACGGTCCGAACGGTACATGGAAACACTGAATGGTTCAAAGTGGAACGAGGCGTCAGAAAAGGCTGCATCCTGTCACCATTCTTGTTCAACTTGTATACGGAAACAATCTTCAGAAAAGCCGGACTGGACGAGGTCGAAGAAGGGATCAAAATTGGAGACCGAACGTGAACAATTTATGGTATGCAGATGACACTACCTTGATAGCGAGCACTGAAGAAGGAATGAAGAACCTACTGCGGAGAAGTTAAAAGAGAGAGCCATGAAATGGAACTATTGCTGAACTTCAAGAATACCAAGGTGATGACCAATGAAAATTACGATTGACTAACCCTTGACCTGGATGGAGATGAAATTGAGGTTATTAAACACTTCAGCCTACTTGAATCAATGATCAACATGAAGGCAACGACTCTCGAAGAAGTGAAACGAAGAATAGCCATGGGAAAATCAACGATGAAATCATTGGACAGAATTTTCAAATCGAAGGACATTTCTTTGCACACAAAGACACGACTCATACACAGTCTCATCTTCTCCATTGTAATATATGGCAGTGAGAGCTGGACAGTCAAGAAACAAGAACACAAAAGAATCGACGCCTTCGAAATGTGGTGCTGGAGAAAATTCTGTCGATATCATGGACAGCCAGACGGACAAATAAATCTATATTGGAACAAATCATGTCTCTCGAAGCAAGGATCACCAAACTACGACTTGCATACTTTGGACACATCATACAAAAAGATCACTTACTGGAGAAGGGCGTTATGATGGGACGCATCGAAGGAACAAGAAAAAGAGGAAGACCTGCAACCCGATGGCTCGACACCATCAAGACAACAATGGAGAAGACCTTGGCCCAACTTATCCAACTGGCACATGATCGATCTTCCTACAGGTTGTTCATCCATCAAGTTGCCATGGCTCGGAATCAAGTCTAGGGCCTTTAACTAACTAACTAAGTTTGTGCCGTGTGCAAACAGATATTTTAGGCTTCTGGTTTCTTAATGGCTCACCATGGAAATACTGTGTTGTGGTTTTAGACCCATTTGGCCAGCTTCAGATTTTTTTTTCTCCATTGTTGCATTTCATACCATCTGTCAGTGCTGAAGTGTTTAATACTGAATTAGTAGCCCTCTGTAACATGAAATGACATTCAGCATTTATTACATTCTATATTAAGAATGCTGATTACGTGTATTTAATTGTCCACTGGTCACTTGCTCCTGACATCAATAGACCCGGGGAGGAGCATATTAACAGGTGTGACATCATGACTTGAACTAAGAGACATGACAGATGTGTAAAAACTTATCATACACAGGTTACTTGATGTTCATACTAGTTGTTTCACTGACACTTCGATAGACTGCTATTGACCGTCATCTTGTAAAGGGTCAGTCATTTATACTGTCTCTGCTTTCCAAAGCATGAATATTACTTGTATTTTTCTTCCACATGTTGGTAAAACCTTAACATAGCTACACAACTCTGGCACCTGCTTGCTATTATCCAGCTCACTAGCAAGCATCTCACTAGCTAGTTTTTATTCATATTGCAGTTAAATCAAAGGTGTTTATTTGTATTTTGTTGGTTTAGATTTAAACTTGTAGATCAAGTGGCCAGTCAGATAGGTCAGATTGTGCAAAATTGCATATAGGGTCCCCAGATTAATCCTGAGCTCAGTGTGCAGAGTTACACATGTTCTTCCAGTGTCTGCGTGGGGTCCTCCAGGTTCTCTGGTTTCCTCCCACATCTCAAAAAAATGCATGCAGATTGCCTGGCTACACTAGATTATAGTTTATACCTAAAATAGATTATAGGTATGAATGAGTGTGTGAACATGTGTGATCGTCATGCCCTGCGATGGTCTGGTTTCTAATCCAGGGTGAATTCTCACTTTATGCCCTTAAGAATGAAAATAGACAAAACAGCAGACCCCCTTGCTGTCCATCAATGAATCATGGAGTTCAGAGTTAAATAAGTGCACAATATAGAGCAGAAACAGATCCAGATGACCATTTTAGCAAATAAATAAAATTAAACCAGAATGTGAGATGTGGTCTCATGAATAAAAAGTATTATGTTTTACTTACAGTCGAATGTATTCTGTTTTTAGCCCATGGCTGTGTGGTAGAGTGCTGATTCAATAGCCAAGTGATGTTAACAGCTCTATAGCTGAAAGGATCCAGAAAGGATGCAGGATTCTGTACACTGTGATTTACTTAGCCTAGCCAAAGTAGTGAATTTTGGCCTCAGAAATAGATCACACTTCAGGCTGCTTTGTCTAATTGGTGTGTGTTTGTTTGAGCAGAATGATGGCTGTATTTTTCTGACTGTCAGTGGATGTGAGTGTGTGTTGAAGGGTTTGTGGGCTGCATTCTTGTGTTAATGCGAGCAGACCTACATGGTTGGGATTACTCCCCAATCACAATGTATAGTGTGTCTGTGCTGGCCGCCCTCCAGTAGTTGGTGGGTGTTGCTCAGCAACGCACACCACAGTTTCAGCAGCTCGGCTTTGGGTGTAAGTAAGGAGCAAAGCTGCTGTCAGCCGCCATGGCCTACTAGAGCATTCTCAAGCGTGACTACTTTCTCCAGTGCAGCCTGCTTGTTCTCTTTCTTCAACATTTCAGTTCCAAGTTGGTTTATTGGCATTACTGCTCTTCTTTACAGTACCACCAAAGCAATGATAGAACATCAATAAAAAGAGTAATATCAAAGCTGTAAAATAATTACAACAAAATCTAGATTTGGTTATCACTCTTTATTATCTCAATATTGGTTAATCCAAAATGAGAAATAATGCATGCATATATAAGAAAATCACAAAAATACTCTGCTCTCATGAATATCAAACAATTGCAAACACAACACATTTTTATTTAAAAAAAATATATTTGTTAAATATATGTGTGCCACAATTATTGGAATGTATATGAATTCATATGAGAAAAATATACTTGAAGTATATTCCCACTGATATTTTAAAATATATATATATTATACCTGGGTGATTAGGAACAGAAAATTGTTCAACCATGACTTCCTTTTTCACAAGGGTATAAATATGAGGTAACACATGGGCCAAATTCATAGGTCTTAGTCAATAATGGGTAAGAACTATGACTATAGCTGTGATGTGTGGCAAACGGTTGTTGACCTTCACAAAATGGGAAGAGACCATAAGGGCAATAATTTAGAATTTCTAGTCAACTGGAAATGTTATGCATCAAACTGGAATTGAACATGTGTCTATATTGTCTCAACACACTGTGAAGAGAATGGTTAGAGTGGCCAAAAAATCTCCAAGGATCACTGCTGGATAATTGCAGAAGTTAGTTGCATCTTGGGGTCAAAAAGTCTCCAAAACTACAAACTGAAGTCACCTACATCACCACAAGTTGTTTGGAAAGGTTTCAAGAAAAAAAGCCTCTACTCTCATCCAAAAACAAACTCAAGTGTCTTCAGTTTGTCAGAC
>JAFFST010049244.1:0-13615 GCA_022414735.1 Noturus placidus | reverse complement strand
AGAGGGAGAGAAAAGATTGTTAACACTGGGATTTAGCATAATGCAAAGTCTAGTCAGGGTAGGCTAGAGTGAATAAATACGTTTTAAGTCTAGACTGTGTCTGAGTCCCGAACACTAAATGGAAGACTGTTCCATAACTGTGGAGCTCTATGAGTGAACACTAATTAGCATTGAAAATACATCCAAATATCTTCCTTATATATAAATATATAAACACTTAAAGTCATCAGATGGAAACACAGATGAACAGAAAAGACAAAAATAAACAGAAATGGAAGTTTTAACAAAATTTTTACCTCAGAAATTCCTGCGGTGTTTTCTCTAGGTGATGAAAAACTTCTCGCCTCACGGACGAATCGGCTCTTTGAGTCAGCTATTTGAATTGGCTCTTTACTGAGTCACTGCTTTTAGACTCGTGTGTGTATACATCCATCCATCTTCAACCACTTACTCCTTTTCAGGGTTATGGGGGAACCTGGAGCAAATCCCAGGGAGCATCAGGCACAAGGCGGGGTACACCCTGGACAGGGTGCCAGTCCATCGTAGGGCACACTCACATACAGCAGTGTGTGTATTTGGAGTGTTTTTTTGTGGTTTCTGCTTAGCTAATGTTTTATTAATTATCTAATGTTTTAGTAATTGTCTAATGTTTTAATAACTATCGAATGTTTTAGTAATTATTTAATGTGTCTAGTGAGTATTTTAATTTGGAAAAATTAGACTTGAGTAAATTAGAAATATTAACAAAACATTCCTAATTACAGCAACAACATTTTTCTCATTTATTATTTCTTTATAAAATAAAATATAATCCCATAACTAAAATAAGACATCTGTTATTGAGCAAATTATTTAAATTATATAGGAGGGCATTTTATAGGAAACTGTTATTGAATTTCTTTTTGAATTAGTAAATACTCAAATATATCTTACAAATGTGTTTATTTAAATTAACTGCATTTAAGGGTGTTGAGAACATACTATTCTAATTGTTTTGGGGTTGTCACATTATTAAACAATAAATCATCATAATTATGCCCACTCACTGAAAAAAGATAGGTACACTAAATTAAAATCCTACATGATTTCTTGATCATTTCCACACAGCGAAAATGAGCAATGCCTGAACATGTAAACATAAACTCAACTCAATTTATTTGTGTCACAGCGCAGCCCACCGCGTCCGCTGCCAACCAGGAACAGTCATTTACCTCGAACTCCACTTCCTGCGCTCTCCCTCCCCTGAGTTCTGAGTGCACGCACCTGTCACCAATCATCCCACACAGCTCCTGCCAGTAAATGGTAAATGGCGCACTTATATAGAGCTTTTATCCAAAGCACTTTACACTGTGTCTCATTCACCCATTCACACACACACTCACACACCAATGGGAGCAGAGCTGCCATGCAAGGTGCTAGCTTGCCATCGGGAGCAACTTGGGGTTCAGTGTCTTGCCCAAGGACACTTCGGTATGTGGAGTCATCCGGGCCGGGAATCAAACCGCCAACCCTACGATTAGTGGATAACCCGCTCTACCACCTGTTCCACAACCGCCCCGTTATAGGGTTATAAATTCCCCTGTATAAATTCGCCCCAGTATAAATTCCCCTCTGCCGCATTTCACCATTGCAAAGTATATGTCTATTCGACTCGTTCCTTATTGTTACCAAGCCTGCTTTCTTATATTGTTTCACCGTGTACTTGACCGTGTTTTCCACCTTTGTCGACTCCGTTTATTGCCTGCCCCGTTCTACTCTGTTCGTCCGATCGTCTGACCCTCGCTACCACTTCTACTACGTCTTCTGCCTGCCCCTCACCAATCTGTTCGTCCGATCGTCTGACCACACCATTCCTTTCACTACGTGCTATAACCCTGACCCTAACCGGCGCGTCTTTCACTCTGCCAGCGTTACGCGAGTTCTCCACACTTCCGTATCTCCCGCGACTGATTCCTCCCATACGCCAAGTGTGACAATTTGTATAGTGCTTTTAACAATGCACATTTTCACAATGCAGATTTACAGAAATGTATAAATTCTGGATATACATTTTAATTTTACATTTCAATGTGGTACGCTTCTGGCCCTATTTGTGTTTTATTTCTATTATTGTGAATGTTTTTCCTCATTGTGTTGTCCTGTGCTCATCATGTGTTTGTTATTCTAATGTTCCAGGTCCACTACTCATGTTGCTGATCTGCTCACTCTCGGCTCACTTTCTGCTTACTCCAACCCCACCATGCCGCTGACCCAGGTTCAAGCCCTGGCCTCGTTAACACTCGCTGCTCAACTGCTCACACTCAAAGACTGCATTCAGCACCCCCTAGGCCACTTTGAATACTTGCACTTTGAGCCATGCTGTTTGGCCTCATCACTGCCCCAATGCACATCTGATTTTCTCCAGAACTCCCACCAAGCATACCATGTTTGTCAAGTACTACAGCAACTCCTAGAGAGTGAAGTGAGAGTCTCCACAGTCACATAAATTACATATAGGCCGAATTCCTTAGTCATTCATAACAATGGGTAAGAGTGAGGAATATAGCTGTGATGTGCTGCAAAAGGTTGTACAATTTTCAATTTTATTTGTATAGCGCTTTTTACAACAGTCATTGTCTCAAAGCAGCTTTACAGGAATATAAACACAGTACACACACAGTAAAAGTGAGAAATTAGTTGTTGAGCTTCACACAATGGGAAGTGTCTATAAGAAAATAGCACAAGCATTGAAAATGCCCATTTCCACCATCAGGGCAATAATGCAGAAGTCTCAACTGGAAATGTTCTGAATCGACCTGAAATTGGACGCATGTCTATATAGTCCCAATGCAGTGTGTGGAGGACGATTCGAGTGGATAAAAATCTCCAGGGATCACAGATGGAGAATTGTAGACGTTAGTTGTGTCTTGGGGTCAGAAAGTCTCCAAAACTCCCGTGTGCCAGACAATACTGGACCTTCAAATAAGATCGGGTTCTATGGTCAGATGACACCAAACTAGAGCTTTTTGGTAATAAACACCAAAGGTGGTTTTGGCATACACAGAGAGGTAGGAATATTTTTGAAATTGTGAGACATAATGGACAATGGTCAACGAAAGTTGTTTTTAAATGTGCTATATTTAAATATAGCAATACTATTACTACTACTACTACTAATAATAATAATATCAGAAATTAGCTGATGTAACATCAACTATTTATTTCAGCATTAAAACAACAGCAAAACAGTAAAATACAATTACACTTCAATCATAAATCCTCATTGTCACGTTCGCGTAAGGGAGGCGGATGCAATCGCTGGATTTTAGTATTTTATTATATCAAAAATCAAACAAAGACAAAAACACTAACCCTATGACACTTAACACTATGACATGAAACTAACACTAGGACTAAACACCAACACCGTGACACAGAGACAGGAATCAAAACGCAGAAACAGGATCTAACCGGAGACAGAGTCGAAACACATAAACAGAGGTCTAAACAAATACATTCAACGAAAGACCCAGACTAAGGGAAAAACCCAACTATATATACCCACCAGTGCTCATTAACCAAAACATGAATCAGGTGCAGAAAACCATGTGACTTGTGGTGGCTTATGGGAAATGGAGTCCAGAGTCCTTAGAACCGTGACACTCATTTATAACACACTTATTTACTTATAATGTACTGACCGCTTATTATCCAATAAACAAAAAAAAAGAAGACATACCAAAAACAAATAAATATTATTAATCTACATAAAAGGATTTCGTAAACTTTTGGAGTAATCACTTACTAAAAGTATTTTTTTTTTTTTGGAATAATCTCCAAACTACATGACAACATACAGTATATAGACTGACATCCAACATCCATGAATCTTCCGGATTCTTCAGTTGTAGCTACAACCATGTAAGGAGGTAACCATGTAACCATGTAAGCACAACAACTGTTTATTTATCAGCGTAGCGCATGAGTTAAATTTCACTTTCCACAGATGTTTTCTTCATTCATCATGTTGATTTTTTGCATACACCCTCAGAGCTGCGTGTCACACATGGCCCTGGCTCGCTGTAGAGTGTGTCTGCGCCGACCGCAGGCTTCCAGAAGCTTCTTCCTGGGTCCGAGTGGAACGTTGATGATGCACAAGTTAGGCTCGGAGCACAGCATCAGAGCTTCCAGGTCCATTTTCTCCTTCAGGAAAAGGAACAGGAACTCGCCTAAACCCTGGGACACCAAGAACACCTCCAGAGGAGAGGAGCAATGAAGCAGAGCATCATACTCCACTTCATCATCATCATCATCATCATCGTCATCATTCCTATCATCGCAATCCCACAGAAAAGCCTGTAAGATATATTTATACACACTATGAAGCAGTCCAACATGGCATTAAGCACAGAATACAATGCTGCAATAAAGTCCTCCAGCTTGGAATTTTGGAGATGATGTGACAATACATTAGAATTTTTAAAAGCTACAGGTAGAGGTTGCCACACACCTACAAAAGACAAACTAACAACTGACACCATTGAATTTCTCCTAGTGAGAAAGTCATGGAAAAGCAGATAAGAAATGGATAAGAAAAGATTCTAAATAAAATCTACCCTTGTTAGTGTGTACGTGTTATTCCTTTTTTTTATTTGTCAGATAAAAACAAGATGTTTCAGCAAGTAGAGTTATATTTTCACGCCACTCTATCTGTAGATTTCTCTGTAGGTTTGTGTGTTTTTTTACCTTTAAGTGTCTGTTGCAGATGGTGTCCTGATCCAGGCTGGGATGTCGGAGACACATGTGCTCTCTAAAATGAATATTCGGTTCTCTCCACAATGACTCCTGACCTTCGACACTGTACAAATCATCTTCCTGAACTCCATCACTGCCGTTATTCCTTCGAAAAACAAGAGTCCCAAGACCAGGCCGGGAGAACAGAGAGCGCTGTCCCGGGTAATTATACAAACCTGGATCACTCACTGCATGAGAAACCACGGCCACATCATCATCATCGTCACATTCATCACTCGGGTTTTGAGGGAACATGTTGCGAATGTGGAGTCGGCGGCGAGGGTTTGCGTACGTCTCCTGCTTTAGGAACATCACGTTGCTCCCCAGCTGAAGACCAGAAAGGGAGCGCAAACTTTTCCTTCCATCTTCAGAGATCTTAAAGGTGGCATCAGCCTGCTTCTTCTTCTTCTTCAGACACTTTGGGAACTTTGTCCTACCTTTGGAGTTCAGCATGGCCTGCAATTAAATCAGAAACTATACAGTAGCATAAAGAGCATGTTTAGTTAATATACATAATTAAACTAAAATTAATCATTCACATTCTACACATAAATAAAATAAATAATGAATAAACTACAGTGTGTGACTCTTACAAAGCACTGACACTGGAGATTCCTTCCATAAATGTTAAATAAATGTCTCCTTACAGAAGACCTCAGCATATCAACAATTAGACAGGCTTTATAATCTGTATATTTGGGACGTCCCTGAGGAAAAGAAGGTCAGTGAGTTCTATGTGTGTATACCTGTGTGTAGCTAATGCTGGAGTTAACAGTGTTGAATTGTGGAATATTGCGGTCATAGCTCATGGAGAACCTCACGGACCCGGATGCACCTGAATCCATAGTCTCTTTCAGGACTTTCTTCTCCATGCGCCGTTGGTTTTCATGCTGCAGTTCTGCACAGTGTTTAATACGTTGTTCTGCGTTATGGAACGCTTGCTCCTTCAGCTTCCTCACCAGCTTGGGGTTGAGGGTGCTCTGCTTGGCAGCGACAGAGTCCAGATACCGCACAGTGTTCATGTGTCCTCGCATGGCGGCCATGTCCAGTGGCGTGTGGTACTCGTTGTCTAAACACCACACATTGGCACCAAATGACACAAGGAAGGAAAGGCAGTCGAGGTGGCCGTTGGCTGCGGCCAGGTGAAGAGGAGTGTTTCCCCAGATATCACACTTATCCGGCTGACCGCTGAAAAGACCAAGGACGATAAATAAAAAGACAGAAAAAGAACATAAGCAAGTCATTTCCCAGTTATCTGGTGTTTAATATTTCAAGGAATAACATGGTTAAGATATTTAAATCATGAGAGCTAGTCTGATTTAAAGATTAAGGTTTTTCCATAAACTGGATAAGTTCAATTAATGAAACAATTTGAGGAAACTACATTTACATTTACATTTATTCATTTAGCGGACGCTTTTATCCAAAGCGACTTACAAATGAGACACACTCACACACCAATGGTAGCAGAGCTGCATGCAAGGTGCTAGCTTGCCATCAGGGGCAACTTAGGGTTCAGTGTCTTGCCCAAGGACACTTCGGCATGGGATCACCCGGGCCGGGATTCCAACCACCAACCCTACGATTAGTGGATTAGTGGACAACCCACTCTACCCACTGAGACACAGCCGCCCTTTCTTTAAGTGTATTTGGCTTAAAGAAATTGATTTATCAAATTAAAAATTTTGAGGTAATTAGTTTCCTCAAATTGTTTGCATTAATTGAACTTATACGGTTTTACAGTGCTGCTATCGAAACTGGATTATGTGTAAATGATCAGACTGAAACCAGAGACTGGTATCAATACTGATGCTTGTGCTCCTGAGTCACAAGGAAGTTAATCCAGATCAGGTGTGATAAGCTTTCAGTCAGAGTTTTGTATATAAACTGCTTTGATCTCTCTCTCTCTCTCTCTCTCTCACACACACACACACACACACACACTAGATGACAAGCTTCATGTGAAGACATTTTTTATTATCCTGCAGAACAGTAGCACAATCTGTCAAACTAACATTACTAAATGAAATAATAATGATATTAAGGTATAATTGGTGATGTAGTGTAATAATTTCTTACAAACTTCAGGCCGCATTTATGTGCAAACGGCACATGAGTGAATTGATTCATAAAATGTCCCTTGTAGGATTTAAATAAACACGAAATGTCGTGTTCATGAAAGTCTAGTTAGTTTGGAAAATGATTATCTTCTTGATTATCTATATAAAGAGACTCATAAATATGAAACTTGACCTTCTCTGACACACGGCATTCAATGAAACTCTTTTGAAGGACTGTCCGGGGACATAAAACAGAATTTACTTACATAGAAATAGGAATATGCAGTATATATACACCGTATATGTGGTGGACAGTGCACAGACACAAAGGAGGCCGTTTCAGTGTCACTCGTGGAGAAATCTTTATTCAGAATAGTCCGTGAGAGGGTGTGGGTGTGCAGAAGTGGGGGCGTGAGTTGAAGTGTTTAGTCATCCGCGGGATTGCCAGGGTCATGCTGGGGGTTTCCCCGAGTAGTGGGGTTCATAGTGTGCACCATTCAGCAGCCGTGTGTGTGTCAGTGGCCACCACGTGCTCTTTGGCTGTCCAAAACATTGGTGATGCTGAAGCGGTACTGTCTCTTCAGCACCACAGCGGCAGTCGTAGGAGGAGCGTTCTTTGTTTCTTGTACACCAGCTGCCGGCCTGTCGCCACAGTACCAGAACCCCCCGAATCCAAGCCTACTGCCACCGCGTGTAGGGCCCACAGTGCATCCCATCGAGAGAGGCCATCTGCATTCCCATGTTGGGTCCCTACTGGACCAGGAAAGAGAAATCCTGCAGGGAGAGGGACCATCGGGTTAACTGGGCATTAATGTCCTTGTCCCATCCTCTGCAGTGAGGCGTGGTCTGTCAACAGGATGAAGTGCCACTCGGCCAGGTAATACTGTAGCTCTTCGATGGCCCACTTTATCGCCAGGGCCTCTCTTTTTATGGCCACATACGTCCTCTCAGTTGGGGACAACTTTCGGCTGATGTGGAAGACCGGGTGCTGCTCTCCGCTGTAGGTCTGCAAGAGAGCAGCGCCCAGCCCGGTCTTGGATGCATCTGTGTGTATGGTGAACAGGAGGGTGAAGTAGCACGGGGGCGCCGGTGAGGGCTTCCTTCAGGGCTTGGAATGCCTGCTCATCGTCTGCAGGCCATTTCACCCAGTCCGACTGGCCCTTCTTTGTGAGATCTGAGAGGGGGGAGGCTACAGAGGAAAAGTTAGGAATGAATCTACGGTAGTGCACATGCCAACTCTGTTAGCTCCTGTTTTTGTGTGGGGCTGAGATCTTCGCACAGTTGGACTAGGGTGCCCTCGTCGTGATGTGTGTCTAGGGCTGTGAATGCAGACAATACTGGTGCTGGCTCTATCCACCTCTTCAGCAGGTTCACGTGGTACGTTTTTGTTTCTGCTAGTGTACTGGACTGCTTCAGGTGATAGTTCACAGCAACTCTCTTCTCGATTACTGTATATGGGCCCTGCCACTGAGCTAGAAACTTGCAGGAGCTTTTTGGCTAGCAGGAGTACGCGATTGCCAGGATGAACTCACAGGGTTGCGTTGGACGGTTGCACACTCGTTTCTGTTCCTCCTGGGTGGCTCTCACATGTTCCTAGACGATCAGGGCCACTCGGTCGATCTTCTTTTGCATCTCCTGTACATACTGGATGACCAAGCGGAACTGGGAGGGCTGTTCTTCCCGTGCCATGTCCAGCAGTCCTCAAGGTCGCCGTCCGAAGAGGAGCTTGAAGGGTGTGAAGCCCATGGATGCTTGGGGGAACTCCCAGATGGTAAAGAGGACGTACAGCAGGAGGAGGTTCCAGTCCCTCCCTTCCTCATCTACCAGCCAGCGCAACTTCTGTTTCAAGATCCAGTTGAATCATTCCACCAGCCCATCTGTTTATGGGTGGTAGAGGGAAGCCTTTAGGTGTTTCACCTGCAACAGCCGACACAGATCAGACATTAGCTTTAACAAAAAAGGGGTACCTTGGTCTGTCAGGATGTCTTTTGGGATCCCCACATGGCTGAACAGGAGCACCAGTTCCTTAGCAACATTCCAGGAGGCGGCTTTACGTAGTGATTCCACCTTGGGGTACCTGATGGTGTAGTCCACGATGACCAATATGTACTCATGACCCCCGGGCAGATTTTGATGGGACGCCTATGATGGGAAGCGGAATGAGGGGCACCGGCGGGGGCTTCCACAGGGCTGTGTTTTGGCACTGGGGTGTTGTTGGCAGAAGCCTCAGACCTCTGTGTCCATGCCTGGCCAGATAAAGCAGTCCATCAGCTTCTCCAGGGTGTTTCTTGCCCCCAGGTGGCCCCGAGTGGATGGGCATTTCTCAGGTGCATTAATGTCTGCGTTCTGGCCTTGGGGATGACCAAGAGGTCTACATTTTTCCCTCTGCAGTTGGTCCGGTGGAACAGTAGGCCTCCCTTGACCAGAAAGTAAGAAGGGGGGGGGGTCTCTCGATCGGACTCTGGTCTGTCCTCTTTCTCACTTCAGGTGGCTGTCCTCTTACTCACGCAGGGTTATTGCAAGAAAAGAAGATTCACACATGGGTAATCATCCACGAAGTCCACAGCTCCTTCCTCCATGACAAACACAGTCTCCGCACCTCCAGCTGGCTGTTCGCTAACTTATTAGCAAAGTCCATGTGTGCACCAGCATTCAAGTCTTAACAGCTAGCTCTTGGCCATTATACTCTTTCCGCGGTAATATAACGTCTCTCCGAGGTTATACTCTCCACAGATTTATTATTCCACCACTAAAGTCACATATAGTGCTCCTGGACGACCACTTAACTCACAGTGATGGTACTTGAGAAAAACCATAGCTGGCGAATCCACATTCTTCCAGCTCTTCTCTCTTCCTTGCACTGTTTTTCCTCGACCTTCCAGTGACCTGTAACTCCCTCCCGATTGGTCCATTAACACAAATAATTTAAACGTACACCTTTACATCCCTTTTTTTCTCTGTACACACATCACAATATTATAACAACATTAAACTCCTTAAGACTGTAATTTTCCCCAAACAACTATTTAAGAACTCAAATCAACTTAAATAATGACACTGTTTTTCACCTCGCTACATTTGTTTCTTGTGCACTGGCCACCCCACTGTCACCACAATACATATATAATGACAGATGGCAAAAAGGTATGAATGTCACGATACGGAAGGCAGGAAGTAATCGCAAGAGTCTTTATTTACAAATAAACAAAACATAAACCAAAAACACTCTTAGCATCCAACCGGGCCACTAACTAGAAAACAAAACATGGAAGCTAGAGTTTATCATCAGGACAAACCTAAGGCATGGAACAGAACCCTACAAACAAAATTACAGACCTTCAGACGATTCCAAACATTCCCCATATATCCTAAACATTTCCCAATACAGTCCCAACGTTTCCGAAACAATAACCAGCAACTTAGTGCAGAAAACCAGGAACTTAAATAATCCACATGATTGCAAAACAAACTCAAAACACCTGTGGCCATTTGTCCACACTTCCCGCATGCACCCACGTAAGTGGATCACATGACCGGGCAAAGTCCGTGTAGTGGCGCCCTCTGCTGGTCGAGGCGTGACAATGAACTGTTGTGTGTGCAATACAATGCTGCCCAACATAGAGCTGAGGTAGTTGCCATGTAAATCTAACAATACAATAAATATTCATATAAATACATGATACGCCGTGTATATTCACAGGAATGTTAAAGGGTGTGGGTGTTATAATCTCAGCGAGTTTTTCCTCACCACCGTCATTGGCTCTGGCTTTTCATTAGGGAATTTAGAATCTATATCCTGAGTTTATATATTTCTGTAAAGCTGCTCTGGGACAGTTTCCACTGTTAAACATGCTGTACACATAACACTGAATTGAGTTGAATTGTTTTGCAGAGAAACCCAAGGTCTGTATTTATATGTGTGTATGTATAAGTCCTAGGAGTTGTTCTGGTTGAGGGTCTGAATGGCTTGTTGGAAATAAACCCCTCTTCATTCACTCTGTGGAAGTGAAAGCCGTATCCGTCATTAAGAAACCATCATTTATTTTCACGCTAGTGGTGATGCAGGTTAAATAAAACCCCCGTTGTCTCAAACTCCGGGCCGTGTGAGCGAGCGATGTTGATTTAGTGGTTTATTTTTGTTCATTGGGCCCCTCCTGAGCTTTGCAAGTCAAATCCTGTGCAGGACGGGACATGCATTTATTCACATTTTACACAGTGACATCTCGGCCTGCTGCATGTTCTTCACACTGCATCAATAATCAAACTACAACAGAATCACAAGTTGATATTAAATGCCCAAACATTTCAATTTCAGTTTGTTAGCGTATTTAACAGCAGTCATCTTTACAGAGTCTTATTTACACTAATCTGCAACCTGACGCTTTTAGAGTATAAGATTAAATCTTTTTTAAAAATAAACCTTTGGTTTGTCTCTCTTGCAGGTTTTATGTAGAACCCTGTAACAGTGGGTTTCCTGTTAAGGTTCAAAGAGAACCTTAAAGAGAATTTTAGAAATCTAGAACTTATTAAACATGAGAGAATCCTACAGGGACCCCTGAGTTCGGAGACGTAAAGGTGCGACACATACACCGGGACATTCAGAGAGATTTACACACAAAAAAAGAAAAAGAAAAATACCAATGAATTAAATATGTTATATGATATTTCTGACTTGTTGGGTTGTTGTGCGTCATCAATATTTTCTTTTCTTTGAACGGAGGGAAGCCACAGACCTGGGTATGGAAGAGTGGGATCAGTTGTTGGCTTCAGTTTTTTGAGACATGATAGATACTGAACATTTGTCTGGTATCTACAGTATTCATAATAAACACATATCATGTGCATGCTAATATCAGAGGACAAATATAAATCAAAATAAATCAAACAGATCAAAACGTCTCAGTTCATGACAAGAGGATTCTTAAATATCACTAAATAACACCGTTCCAGCCAACCACATACACTGTCAGCCATCTTGAAATCTGATATGCTAGCTAACCAGATTATCACTTTCAATTATAAATCATGTGTCAATTATAAATCATGTGTTTATCGCTTTAAGATCAGTAACTATGGGGGTTGTAGTCCTTAGCGAAATGCATCATGGGTAAGGTAGTTCAGATCAAGCGTGCACATGTGATGGACCTGTATACCCCCGCTGTGCTGTGCAAGAAAGTTCCTTTGTTGCTTTTGTCGTAGTTATTTAAATCAATCCACCCGGGAGATATCGTGAACTGTAACCCTGGCCAGGGATTAAAACTAGCCTGTTGTGGCATCAGTTGCATACAAAATGAACACATCATTCAAAATGTACACCAGACAAGAATAAAAATTCTTCAGAGTTGTTATTAAGTTGTATTTCTTTTGTAGGCCGGATGAGGACACTACTGAGCATGTGCAGAGCTGGAGCCTGCAGTGGATTGCAGCAAGTGAGCAACCGACCCCACTCTCCCCTAATCAATCAATGATAAAATAAATAAATAAAAAGTAATGAGAAACTAACGCGGACATCCGGTTCATATCCAGTTCCACCGCACAGGATTACGGTTAGAAAATACAATTTCTTGAAAAGTTTTCATGCCTAATAATCACTTAAACATGAACACAATGAAACAAAAAACAACTTTTAATGGAACGTGACAATAGTCTTGGCACGGGTTTACATCATTACATAATATTTACTGTCAAAATGCAATCTGATGTAACTGACCTGCAAAATTCACAAATATTCCTTAAGCTATTTGCATTTTATATCTCTGTAAGGTCACATGATATTGATAGAAACCTAACAGTGTAATAAGATACATACACACTACAGCCTGCAGAGCTACGCCCATACATTACAGAGCAATACACTGTGCATTGAGACTGCAGTTATCAACTATACAGTATATTATAAGATGTTAAGATGTGTATTACGCTCATCTGTGAAACTTATTCACAAGATTCCTAATATACATCTAAATTAATTAAGATACTGTATAATTTTTCTCTAATGGCTCTCATACGTTATTTCATTATATTCATGTTTGGAAATTTGTAGTTACTTCTAAATTAAAATATCCCAGGGAGAATGATTGAGTGAATTGAGAAGTCTGCAACATGATGACCTTTGACCTTTCTTCAAAGATGGCAAAGAGCCAAATACATATTCAGTGAATAGAGTTATTCAGCCTGGATCATAAAATTGTCAGAGGAAGGGTTTCCCCTTTATTTACCCTGACCTTTACACACTCACACCCACTCACACACACACTCACACACACACACACACACGCACACACACTCACACACACACTCACACACCACTCACACACACACACACACACTCACACACACTCACACACACACTCACACCCACTCACACACACACACACACACACACACACTCACACACACTCACACACACACACACACACACACACACACACACACACTCACACACACACTCACACACACACACACACACACACACACTCACACACACTCACACACACTCACACGCACACTCACACACACACTCACACACACACTCACACACACTCACACACACTCACACACACACACTCACACACACTCACACACACACTCACACACACTCACACACACACTCACACACACACACTCACACACACTCACACACACACACACACACACACACACTCACACACACACTCACACACACACACACACACACACACACACACACACACACACACACACACACACTCACACACACACTCACACACACACACTCACACACACTCACACCTGTCTGTGTA
>JAFFST010049242.1:171213-192508 GCA_022414735.1 Noturus placidus | reverse complement strand
CATGGGATCACCCGGGCCGGGATTCGAACCGCCAACCCCACGGTTAGTGGATTAGTGGACAACCCGCTCTACCGACTGAGCCACAGCCGCCCTACTACTGGGTTACATTAAGCTAACTTTTATACTGTGTACACCAAGACTGCTAATCAAATAGCTCACATTATTCTAACTATTACATCATTCAAACCAGTAGATAAGGTCACTAACCAGCTAGCTAATGTTAACTAAATTACCTAATCTATTTCAAATGAAAATAGAAGACAATATATTTAACTCACATTTATTTATTTAAAAAAAGCAAACAAACAAACTATTAAAAAACCTAAACTATAACATTACATTTATTCAGACGCTTTTATGCAAAGCGACTTACAAATGAGAGCACACTCATACACCAATGGGAGCAGAGCTGCATGCAAGGTGCTAGCTTGCCATCGGGGGCAACTTAGGGTTCAGTGTCTTGCCCAAGGACACTTCGGCATGGGATCACCCGGGCCGGGATTCGAACCACCAACCCTACGATTAGTGAACAACTCGCTCTACCAACTGAGCCACAGCCGCCCACTATAACAGTTATTCAGTCACAAACTGCGGTATTGACACTCCAAGTCATTCAATAAACTAAAACAAATGAGTGTTTTTCTGGCTCAGTGACAGACCAAACATTTAACATGACAAAATTCGACTTTTTTTTAACGGAGAAACACTTCTAGAAGAGGACCTGCTACACCTTTTAAAAACCCCTCTATTTATTTATTTATTTATTTATTTATTTATTTGGTAAAAGTTAACAGCATAGTGTGGAGATTTGGAACGAAGTAAACATAAAAATACGCGTGTGATTTCGCACGCTGTGGTTGGCTAAGAGGTTATAAGAAGGACTCGTGTCAAGAGGAAGTGTGTGTGCGTGTGAGCAAAGAACAAACCTGCAACCAGTCACAGATCACAAGGAAGTAAGACACGATTGCGATTATGTGTGATGTGTGTGAGATGTCAAGCAGCCCTGATGGTGCTGTCTACTGTTACAGCCCGAAAGTACATTCACTACAGTTAACTCACCGAGTAGCGTAGGCCGGCTTCACTTCGTGAGGGTTTCGCCTGTCTGACCAGAAAACGAGCAGACGGTCAAAGAACGGCTCGATGCTAGCGACAACATTTCGGCCCTCGGGGTAGATCTGCAGTAATCCACCATGAACCTGAACACACAAATACACACCAAACAGACAAATACACACAAACATATCACGCATGGTGATAAGACCCAGAAAACACCAGAGGATTATAATCATCTTTAAAACACGTGTACTGGTTTATCTGTTAAAATATTCCCTGATGAGTGCAGGTTTGAGATCAGCAGATAAAGGAAGGTAGTATAACATCATATTGCACCTTCACATCCCAGTTCTTATTCAGATAGTAGATGCACGTAATGCAGCGTCCATCTCCGTTTGGATTATCCACGTGACGCACGTATTTCGTGCCGTTGCCAGGGTAACACGCCACCATAGCCTGAGGAGGAAAGCAGAAAGGTCATTCTGAGTAACAGTAGCAGAGTAACTGTGGGTGAACAAAACAACAACTGAGCCTTATTATAATCTAATCTTTTTCAAATCCTGTATTACAGTCTTTACTCTGTACACATATATAAATTAACCATAAGCTGTGATTAACTTCAAAAGTTTTATTTGGATATCAAAGTACTCAGATGCATTTATTAGCCTATAATTTTAAGCCTTTTTTTTTATTTTATTTTTGTATCATTTATGAGGAAAACCACTGTAGGATATTGTTGTCCCATTCCTTAAAAAACGTTTTTCAAAATGAATGCATTTGATTATTAATGGTCCAGTAATAGTCCAGCCGAAACCTTCACGTTCTTATCGAGCGGAAAACAAAATCAACGAGACGCAATGTTTGTTGAAAACTGATCAATAATAACATTCCGACACATACTTTGATCATTTTAGATGTAAACAGACAACTGATACGTACATGTGCATTTACTCAAGAGTCTTAAGTTCATCAGGTGAAAAGTGTTACCTGGCCAAGAATTATAAAAACGTACATTTTGATTGACTTACAGTACATTTGTAACTAAAGTTATAATATACATTTACATTACTTGCTTTCAAATAAATAGTTATTAAGAAAAGTTCAAATTGGATTCGATCAATAAAATGAATTCTCACAGCTCTGAAGGACATGAACAAAACAGTCTGTAAGGTTACATGTGTCGAAAACAGCATGTTATAATATACAGTTTCCTTGTCCTGGCCAGACACCGAGTGCCTAGAGACTGACAGTTTAATTTCCTTATAGATCCCAAACCCAGACACACAGGGCGGTCGTTCCAGATTGCTGTATTAGGTTTAAATATGGCTACTGTTAGCAGAGGAGATTAGCAAACAGTGCAATAGGCCACCCTGCCCTCTAATCCCAAACTCACACACACACACACACACACACACACACACACAGACACACACACCCACCTGCATGTACAAAAATGGCCACTTATTCACTTTTTTCCAGTCCTGTATAAGGACAAACACAAACTCGGCCTGGGCAAAATTACAAAAGAAAAAAGAGAAGAAAAAACCCGAGATTTTTTCACATTTGTCAAACTTTTCAAACTTCTCAATTCATTTTTTTAGTCATTACATAATGAAATTGAAAAATTACACAATTTATTTATAAAGTTTTTTTCTTTATTAGAATCTTTGTTGGAAAATAGCACCATCTATTACAAATAATCCATCCATTTTCGATACCGCTTATCCTACAGGGTCACAGGGTACTTGGAGCCTATCCCAGGAAGCATAGTGCACCAATCCATCACATGGCACAATCACATACACCTTCACATGCTCATTCACACACTATAAACATTTTGGGGGAGTAAACCAGAGTACCCCTGGTATCCCGAGGAGAACATTCCAACTCCGCACACACAGGGCCACAGCGGGAATCGAAAGCCCAACCCTGGAGGTGTGAGGCGAACGTGCTCACCATGCACCTTAGTGCACATAATGATCCTGTTAAAAAAAAAAAAACCTGGACAATAAAAACTGTGTGAGGCTATTATTTGTTTAGTAAATATCATAATACTGTCATTCCAACCAAGCTGATCCACAAGCTGCTAGATCTGGGACTAAGTGCCACATTGTGCAATTGGATCCTGGAATTCCTCTCCAACAGACCCCAGCATATGCAGACTGGCAGTAAAACCTCCTCCCCTCTGACCCGCAACACTGGCATTCCACAGGGAAGCGTCCTGAGCCCGGTGTTGTATTCCTCGTTTACATATGAGTGTGTGGCTGTTCACAGCTCCAATACTATAATTAAGTTTGCTGACGATACCACCATTGTGGGTGACGAGATGGCCTGTGGAGAGGAGCGCAGGCTCTTCGGACAATGGTGCCAGAGCAACAACCTGTTTCTTAATGTCAGTAAAACTAAGGAGCTGGTGATCGACTTTAAGAAACAGAAGAATGTACACGCACCCATCGACATCAGAGCGGACAAAGTAACGACGGTCAACAGCTTCAGATTCCTAGGGGTCATCCTCTAAACTCACTTGAACTGAGCACACATCATCCATCATCCAAAAGGCTCACAAACACCTCTATTTCCTCAGGCATCTGTAAAAAGGCAGGATGTCCACTACAGTTCTCACCACTTACAGAAATGTGGTGGAGTCTGTCCTTACAGGGTGTACTGCATCCTGGTACGCACTGGCTCCATACTGGAAAGGAAAGCCCTACAAAGGGTTGTTAAACAGCTCAGAAAACCATCAGCACACAGCTACCAGCAGTTGAGGACATGTACGCTACACGCTGCTTCAGAAAGCAGAGCGCATCATGAATGACCACGCTCACTCTGCACAGGCACTTTTCTCTTCTCTGCCCTCTGGCAAACGGCTCAGGTCTATTCCAACTACGTGATTCAGGAACAGTTTCGACCCCAATGCCATAAGCCTGTTCAACACACATTAATGTGTAATAACAATAACGACACTGGACACTTTATAATAACAATAATATCACTTTGCAACTTGTTACTTTATTGCCTCATTGTATTGTCACTTATTGTCTTATTGTCTAGCAATTATTTATTTTGGTAATTCGTGTAAATTGTCATTTCTGCACACATGTACACTCGTGTGCAGTAGCAGTGACGTATCTATTGTATCCCTGTCTTGTCTATAGTCTGTGGAGTAGCATTCAAGAAAGTTGTACACGGTACTCGTACACATGACAATAATCGACCTTGACGTAATTCCGACCAGCACATTACCACTCAGGAGAGAAGTCAAATTCAGCATTCTATTTTATTTTATATAAACTTGTTCAGCTAACTTTTCAAACCTGTACCAATTCCATATCTCTGGAGTGATATTTCCACCTTTCTTTGCTACGAGCTTGTTTTTATTATTATTATTATTATTATTATTAATAAAATGTGAAATATGCATATCTAAACATGTTATCTTGATTTGAAAAATTGCATTAAAACACTCACTCATTCATATTAACCGAAATAAACACAGGCAGCTTCAGATGATTGAGTCTTTAGGAAAAAGGTCCTGCTCCTACGGTTTAAGATTGTACCGCACCGATTGTATCGCACCTGCCCCACTGCACGTGCACCTTGGCTCTGAGCTAACACTGCTTTAAGCCATGTTTCTCCTGCTGCAGGTGTACTGCATTCTTCGACCAGTGGAAGCACTTAACAGAAGACCCCTCTTTCTGCCAGGAGTGTATTTCATTTAACACCCATTCATCCTTTCATTTTTACTCTAAATGAGCAGAAATTAAATAAGAAGCATTACCGGTCTCAAGATCATAAACTATTTTAACACTACAAACTGTTACGTCACTAAGCCATTAACGATGCAGTCTGTGATTTTTACATTTACATTACATTTATTCATTTAGCAGACGCTTTTATCCAAAGCGACTTACAAATGAGAGCACACTCACACACCAATGGTAGCAGAGCTGCATGCAAGGTGCTAGCTTGCCATCGGGGGCAACTTAGGGTTCAGTGTCTTGCCCAAGGACACTTCGGCATGGGATCACCCGGGCCGGGATTCCAACCACCAACCCTACGATTAGTGGATTAGTGGACAACCCGCTCTACCGACTGAGCCACAGCCGCCCAGATTTTTGTACTTTGTAATATCTGTTACAGGAATAAAATATTAAAAAACGTCCAAAATCATGCAACCCAGCAGGAAAAGGAGACATCCTGCCAAGTCTCGCTTATACCTAGCATACAGGTTTTCTAGCCTACGCAGCTTGCACGCATGTTTTAGGGTGTGTGCTGTATTTGTTTGAATTTTCAAAACCACTTTAGAGAAATTATACTGAAATTGCTGATTACACAAGTAATCCAGTTAATAGTCTTAATGAATATTCATTAGTAAGTCTAAATACTTAGCACTATTAGTACTATAAATGATGTCTTAGCACCCAATTGCTAGAATGAGTGTACAGTGTCTCAGTGTTAGGACAGTTACCATAAAACTGACATCAAAAATGTCCGTATTATTATTATTTCTGCCTGATTATGTCACTTCTCCTTGCTGCCACACTGTTTCATGATAAGGTGACAAAAATATCAGGAGATATGTGTTGTCGTATCCTGTGAGAAAAGAAATTCCAGGAGGCACTCGCTGTTTCCTTTCATCCCCCGCCCAATCCAAGCATTCGCCAAGTTTAAAATGTAAAACAGACAAAGTTTAAAAGAACTCAGAAAAGCAACACTTCCTGCCTGCATACATGTTATAGACCTTTTCAAACGAATTCCCAGGAGCACCGGAAGTGACATCGCTATTCCTAGGACATATCCTGTTGCCGGGTAACAGTTTTCAAAACGGTAGTGAAGAACTATAATTCACATGTCTGGAAGGTGGATTTAAGGACAGGACATCCAAATTAAAATGAGGACCATGGGGTTTTGTTGTCGGATAGTCAGGTCACAGACGAGGAACTTAAGTCACATATGGTTCAACAGTCACAAGAACTACAGCAACATTACTACAAACTTTGTCCTAAAACCAGAGGCCATTACTGAATACTGAACTGTGTGGCTGTGGCTCAGTGGGTAGAGCGGGTTGTCCACTAATCCACTAATCGTAGGGTTGGTGGTTCGAATCCCGGCCCGGGTGATCCCATGCCGAAGTGTCCTTGGGCAAGACACTGAACCCTAAGTTGCCCCCGATGGCAAGCTAGCACCTTGCATGCAGCTCTGCTACCATTGGTGTGTGAATGTGTCTCATTTGTAAGTCGCTTTGGATAAAAGCGTCTGTTAAATGAATAAATGTAATGTAAATGAACTGTGTAACATATGCTAATCTCGAACGCTTCCCAATTTGCTAGCTAACTCATCCAGCCATACATGTACAGTGTCCGCTTGCAATTCCCGCTTCCTTCTAAGTGTTGTACCTACTCCAACTTCACCATACACAAGACAGATGCCATCCGCATTAATTAGTTAACCTTTCACACCTTTTCTTTAAGAAAGTAGTAGAATGCATCCAGAATATGGTCGACGTTCAGTACTTCTCTGGTGTATATTGCTAGCCCTTTAATGCGTGTCAATTTTGATGTGATCAGCATGCATGTATGGAGTTGATGGCCACATGGGAAGTTCCATCAGTAAACTGAGCCATCATGGTTCCTGCTTTTGCTGGCTGATTCTGAGACAACACCTGTGCTTTATCAAGCTCCAGAGGAAACATATCTTGCCTTCCCCACCCGAACAAGCTCTCGCTCTCGCTTCTCTCATGCTCCATGAGTGTGGATTAAATTTTGCAATATGCTGTTTGCTCAATTGTAGTTTAAACACCAAACAACAATGTGCAAATCCTTTTAAAAGTCCTTTTGTGATTGGTTAACAGTGGGATTTGGGTCAGGAATTGCAGTCTGATTGGTTACAGAGGCAACGAGAGGAGGAATTTACTGTCAACAAAAGGCTAACAAACACAAATTAGTTAGTGATGTAATCAGATATTGGGGATGACTAGCATAACTGGTGCTAATCCTTCACATACAAACATATCACTCATTTTTGTATGGAAAACAGATTTAGTAAAGAAAATGGTACCAGATTTTAAACAGCTTGTGAAATTACCCACATTACCCAAATAATATAAACATTTTATTGACATTTGCTTATTTAGCAAATAAGAAAAGTAACAACAACTTAATAAAAATCCCTGAATTATGAATTTAGGGACTGGTGTAGGCTACAAATATTTTAAGAAAGGCAACAGGCAGCTCATGAAGTGACTGTATATGAGAAAGAGAGAAAAAGAAAGGCAAGATATAAATCTGCATATTTACGATTTATTTTCTTATTACAAAATGAAGAACTAGATTTTTTTGACAATCAAACTAAAACCATTTTAATTTCAATTCACTGATTATTAAAAATACAACAAAATGGAAACAAAAACCCAGTCATGCACTTCCTCACACTTCTTCTTTTCTGATCAGATTGTCGACTTCTATGTCTAGACCAAAGCTTATAAATAGTGCTTTATATTCAGAGTCAGCACTGAAAATCTGCATGAAGGAGGAGGACGGGAGCGGTGCTGAAAAAAGTAGAAAACCGACACGATTTATGAGAAGCGTTACCATGACGAACCTGTTGTAACCATTCTCATGTGCGCAATGTGATCTTTTAGAATTATTTTGAGCTATCACACAACCCTAGACAGGAGCACTACAATAAATCCTAACTAATAAATCCATTGAAAAAGAAGCAGACCACTGGAGTGTTGAAACTCTTATTCTAGGTCCCAGTTGAACCATTAGCAGATGAGCTATGACTTCATAAACGTACAGCGACATGAATCACTGACATTGCTGAGGATAAACACAACACAGTTGTGAAGTATATAATATAACTCTGCTACTAAGAAAGTGGTCCATCAAACACTACCACTGAGTGATGTTAGCACAGAGAGCAACACAGCTAATAAACAAAATGTTAGCCAAACCTGCCCCTTTCCCTGAGAATTTAAGTCCTCAAACTGTCAGAAAGCATGTTTTCTTTTAGTAGAGGAATACTGTGGTATAAAGGAGTTTAAAATACAGGGCAGGAGAGTCCTCATAGAAGAACATCGTCTCGTCTGTCCTGATTCATTTACATTTACATTTATTCACTTAGCAGACGCTTTTATCCTCATTTGTTTTACTTACAAATAAGACACACTCACACACCAATGGTAGCAGAGCTGCATGCAAGGTGCTAGCTTGCCATCGGGGGCAACTTAGGGTTCAGTGTCTTGCCCAAGGACACTTCGGCATGGGATCACCCGGGCCGGGATCCGAACCACCAACCCTATGATTAGCGGATTAGTGGACAACCCGCTCTACCGACTGAGCTCTATCTGTTGACCCTCTAATTTGTTTGCACTCTGTCCCCCCACCCCCCCCCCCTTGTCATTCCTTCCTGTTCCTGTTCTCTATTTGCCAAGATTGTTCATTAGTATCACCTTGTCTCTTTCATCTTTTTGAACCCTCTGTGCTTCTCTGAGTGTTAATCAGGTGAGATCATGTGATACACGGATTCTGAGCTGGTGTTCCTTTGTTCCTCGTCATGATTCTCTGATGTTTACGTTTGGCCAGTCCGTCTGGACTGATTATAGATGTGCACGCTATCTGCCTGCGTTTTGACCTCGTCTGGTGTACAGATTACGAGTACTGGATTAGAACAAATAAATACGTTTTTAATATACACTTTTGTCTGCAGCTCTACATTATAATAATAATAATAATAATAATAATTAATCAAGTTGTAGAGCGCTTTTTACAATGGACAGCTTTACAGAAATATCATTATTTTTTTTTTTACATTTACAAGAGACTTACAAATGAGAGCACACTCACACACCAATGGTAGCAGAGCTGCATGCAAGGTGCTAGCTTGCCATCGGGGGCAACTTAGGGTTCAGTGTCTTGCCCAAGGCCACTTCGGCATGGAATCACCCGGGCTGGGATTCGAACCACCAACCCCACGATTAATGGATTAGTGGACATTACAAATGAGGCCGTGTGCTCCATGCTAACAGGAGGATTTCATTATTCCAGTTAACATGAGAACAAGGAACTTCAAGTATGAACACAGCAGCCTAAATATCATTTTCATTATAAAATGCTCTCCATCTAGACTGGCGTTTTCAAACCTTTCAAACTTGTTTTGTCATGCTGTTTGGGGGCATTTCTTTTGCTGGGATCACTAAATGGTTTGAAAATGAAAGCACCACCATCATTAAAACACCAACTGAGGAAATATCTTTTGGAACTGTGGTGTTCATCCGTCCAGTAAATTTCCAGAAACTTGGAAAACCCATGCCAAGGTGCTGTTCTGGTGGCCCAGTACCAAACTAAGTCACAATACTGATCCGTCTGTAGGTAGGTATAAATACTTAAAATACTTAAAAGGGCGGCTGTGGCTCAGTCGGTAGAGCGGGTTGTCCACTAATCCGCTAATCGTAGGGTTGGTGGTTCGGATCCCGGCCCGGGTGATCCCATGCCGAAGTGTCCTTGGGCAAGACACTGAACCCTAAGTTGCCCCCGATGGCAAGCTAGCACCTTGCATGCAGCTCTGCTCCCATTGGTGTGTGAATGTGCTCTCATTTGTAAGTCGCTTTGGATAAAAGCGTCTGCTAAATGAATAAATGTAATGTAAAATTAGTGATGGCACCGATCTGACACCCAGGACAAGATCGATACCTGCTAAAAATGGTGGAGGACGTATTAGATACTGTAAGAAAAAGGACAATTTGGAAATGGATTTGAAGAAGTAATTTATGTCTGTAAATATTTACTTATTTTTTGTTAGGATATGATTATTATATTCATACTTTGTTAAACAATATAATGATTTTTGAGTGAAGATTGAAGTGCTTCAGTTTTAAAACAAAAAGCTTAGTGCTTTTTAAAGAAAACAATATCAGATGGTTATCGATATCGGCTGAAACTCAAGGTTGCAGTAGCAGAAAAGCAAAAGTGGTATCATGCTATTTCTCCTTAAAATAGATGTTCACTCTAGATGCCATATGGCCAAAATTCTGACTCATACTAAGAGTATGCAAGAATCATAATAAGAATGCAAGAATGTTTCCACGACAATGATTTGTTGTTAAGACCATTACAAGCTTCATATTTAGCCATTTTGGGCTTTAAAAATTTTTTTCCCACCGGAGTGTACTGTAGAATAATCAGAATTTAAAAACTCTTTCATCTCATTTAAAAACAGGGTGATCTTGTAAAAATGAGAATAATGCTGACTGCGCACATTTTGTGCAATGATAAGAACAGAACAACAAGTAAGAAGGACACGGGAATAAGATAAGACCGTACAAATACAGGGACACAGTAAGTGCGCCCAGGGCAGCTCTAACGGCTCTGTACATTCGGCTCAGAACATTTAGAACAGTCAACAGTAAAACAATAAAGGGTGAATCAATGACGAGTCACAGGGTTTGTTAAACCCTACTGTTGATCTCATATGACTCTGTGTGAGTCACCATTTTTTATTATGTACTAAAATGTCATGCTTCATCTTTTGGGTCCTTTTGATTCTACCGTGTTAATTTAATACGTATTGAGTATTTAATACGTATTGAGCTCATATACATATACGTTGTACTGTACATTGAGGGTAAAATATTATTTAATTGTCATGCTTCTTGTTTCTTCTACAGTACATTTTTGCTGTGAGATTCCTCTGTTAATTGGTTTGTTTGTTATTTTAGATGAAATGAGCTAAGAGATGGCTCAGATGTCAAATATGTCACAAATATTCAATTAGCAAGGTCCATCCATGCATCCATCTTCAACCGCTTACTCCTTTTCAGGGTCACGGGGAACCTGGAGCATCGGGCGCAAGGCGGGGTACACCCTGGACAGGGTGCCAGTCCATCACAGGGCACAATCACATACACACTCACACACACATTCACACACTACGGACACTTTAGACACGCCAATCAGCCTAACATGCATGTGTTTGGACTGGGGGAGGAAACCGGAGAACCCGGAGGAAACCCCCGACACATGGGGAGAACATGCAAACTCCACACACTCATGACCCTGGCGGTGTGAGGCGGACGTGCTAACCACTACAGCGTGTCCAAAAAGTCTCTAAAAATTAAAACCTTTCAGCATACAATTGACAAGAAAAGAACATCTTTAAATCATTCTCAAGGCTGGATCAAGAAGCTTTTGGAAGACACCCTGTAGAATAGACAGTGTCTGTTCTAAAATCTGATTGGCTGAGCCACAATCAGAGCCAAATCTATGCATATCTGTGAACGTATGATGATAACTGAATCCAGTATTAATGCACCAATAAATCCGTTACACTTAAGCATCCATCGTGTCCATAGAATAGCCCAATCTTTGTCCTTTGCCAAAGCTTACTATTAACAGATTACACCACCTGGAGAAAGAACTGCTTATAGCCAATATTAATAATAATAAAAAATGAAATTATTTTTTGAACAATGGATATTTCACATTGTTTATCAACTCGCAACACAATGCACAGTGTGTAAGATATGTGTGACAGCGAGGTCTGGCTGAAATTTGAAACAGTGTACCATATCTGGCCTTGTGCCTGTCTCGGTGTTGCGTACTGCTCCCAAACAATTAATCTCACAACACTACATGCCCTACAGCCTCCTTGGTAATTTCACCTTTTCCTTCCATTTTTTTTTACACAACAATGCCTGTAAGTCAGTTGGTTATGAGCTCACAGATGACACCTTGGTGTTTATGTTGCTGTCAAGAGGAGGAATCCCAGTGACTCAGTGTGTCCGAACCGCTATAAAATCACTCAGCCGACCCTGCTTTTTCTTTGTCTATTCAAACACCACTGGACTGACTCACGCTCATTTCAGAGTACTTTAGTCATCGCCTCCTACTTAATACTGAAACTCGAGTTTCGTTCTGAAAGTCACCCCAAGCTAAAAGAAGACGAGGAAGTATTAGGAAATATACAAACCTTTTCACGCAGCACGAAAACTTCGACACAAGTTAAAAAGCAATCGTGTGGTGACATTTTAACAGTTCTCATGTATACTACTATACTGACGTCAATGCTGTCTAACGACATTATCTTTATTCTTGTTGTTTCACTAGCATGCATACTTGTGTGTGTGTGTGTGTGTGTGTGTGTGTGTGTGTGTGTGTGTGTGTGTGTGTGTGTGTGTGTGTTGGTTTGTGCGTAGCTGGCAGTGTGATATGTGATGTAATTGCCAGTCTGCAGCACTCAGCGAGGGGAGAATGAGAAACCATTCAGTTGGTGTTTCTTAAACACAAATTCCCTCTGTCTCTTTCTCTCTCCCTCTCCCCAGCATCCACCCATCCCATTCCTCTGCTGCGTTTTACAGTTGCATAGTTGGGTGAGGTGGGGGGTGGGGGGGTGGGCGGGGTTGGTGTCATCTAATGTGCTAAAGGTCTTTGTGCTAAAGGTTTGGCATAGGCAGAAGGTGGGACATTGCATGGGCATTATTGACGGTATGGTTACCCTTATTCCATCTTCACCTTCTACATGTCTTGTTGCCAGGGAAACACTGGTGAAATATTTTCTCCAACTAGCACGAAAGGGCTGATTAAGGCAGCAGTGCAAGCAAAATAAGAGAGGGAGGAGGATGGGTAGAGAGAGAGAGAGAGAGTGAGGGAGAGAGAGACACAGACACACAGAGAGAGAGCGAGAGAGACACAGAGAGAGAGAGAGAGAGAGAGAGAGAGAGAGAGAGAGAGAGAGACACACAGAGACAGAGAGAGAGAGAGAGAGAGAGAGAGAGAGAGAGAGAGAGAGAGAGAGAGAGAATCCTGGGAGTGAGAAGGCAACCGCTTGCAAGGACTAGCAATTCAGATGCAATGATAGTAGGGATTTAGTCGGATTTTCTCATTTTGAACACCTCCTTTTCCTCTTTCTTACACTCAGAGCCTGGCAGCAGTGATTCCAGATTGAGGGTTCTTAAAATTGTTGGAGCCAAGAATCCTTTTAAGTATAGATGAAATTTTATGGAACCCCTCAGAACGGATTTATTTTTTAAACATTATCATCTTGTTTAGAGTTACTTAGCTTTGTATTAAACCCGTTTAATTCATGTGACCAGGCTAGAAACAGCTTAGAAACAACTTAAATCAAGCCTCAGAAATTAATTAATTGAGCTAAAAAATTTGAACTGTGGTTTATCACAGCTAACAGTTGTTGGCCAAAAATATATCAGTTCTGCTGTAAATATTTTTTTCCTATCTAATACCAAGTGACTAAGCTGTGCGTGAATTTGTTTCTGAACTACTTCAGAACCAGCGTACAGGTGTATTGAAGTCATTGTATTATTATATCATTCATTTGAGTAGATATTGACGGCTCACTTTTTTCTCTGAATGAAAGAAATCAGCTTTTACACATGCAGAGGCGCGTTGTGAATTTCTCACGTCTACTGGATTCGTTTTGTGAATCCACACAAAAACTCTTAATGCATGAAATTAATCCATCGTTAGGTGCTTTGTGATTCTCTTCTGAATTAAACAGCAACGTTCATAATAGGACTTTTACATAAGGTCCAGCACAGCTGATTTCCCTGCACTAATACAATGCTAATGCAGAATAACTGTTATTCATTTTCGATATAAAAACATGCGTGACACAGAGCCATTACTTCCGAGACATCAGCAAGCCAGAAAGCGACAGTGTGACAAGAAAGAACTGAATTGAGATTTTCTCAGTTCTATGTAAATTAGGTAGAACAGGGTAAAGCAACAAATCCAACAAACCCAATCCTACAGATTAACTTCAATTAATTCATATTACCGTATTTTCTGCACTATAAGGCGCAGTCTTAATTACGAGGTCTATTTATGTACTTGACCAATACATAAGGCGCACCGTATTGTAAGGCGCATTCGGTTGTTACGCCAACCAAAGTCGCACAACATTTTTACAGATTTTGGAACTCAGTCCACACATAAGGCGCACGGCCGATTATTAGGCGGATTATTAGGCGCACGGCCGATTTTTGAGAAAATTTAAGGCTTTTAGGTGCGCCTTATAGTGCGGAAAATACGGTAATTCACTGCTTGATGCACAAAACTGTAAGAAAAACTTATAATTGTGGCTTCACGTTATTGTCATATGCAAACTTACATTAAATGTGTATAGAGACATTATGAAGAAAATTAAAGTTTCGACAGAAGTAGCAGAGCTCATTGTTGTCTCTAGTAAGTGTACATACACGATGTGGCCAAAAGTATGTGGACTCATATGTGTTTCCCTTCCCTAAACTGTTTGGAGCACACAATTTGTTTAGAAAGTGTTTGTGCTGTAGTATTGTGATTTTCCTTCACTGGAACTAAGGGGCCAAAACCTTTTCCAGTATGACAGAGTACCTGAGTACAAAGTGAGTTTGCCAAAGGTTAAAGTGAAAGAAGTTAAGTGGCCAGCACAAAGCCCTGACCTCAGCCTCAACCTCAATTTTGGGATGAAATGGAATGCTGGCTGTGTGCCAGGCCTTGCAACCAACATCAGTGCCTGACCTCACTAACGTTCCTGTGGCAGAATGGGCAAATCAACATAGCTTCGCTCCAAAATCTAGAGGAAAGTCTTCCCAAAAGAGTGGCAGTTATTATAACAGCAAACGTGGACTAAATTTATAATGCAATGTTCAAAAAGCATGGATATGATTGGTCGGGTAATTTTAGCCATATAGTGTAGCTAGTACAGTTTCTAATCTGCCAACAGAAATAAAACAAACCCCAGCATGTAACATGTACATCAAACAGTGCATGTCCACTGTAGCGGTCACTATACACCCACAAGTGACAACTTAAAAGTGATACAAGCAATTTGTCACTTGCCAGTAGGGCTGAACCTAGGGTTATGATTAATTACTGACATGAGTAGTTATAGCATGTATATTTTGGAGACTAATTATTAAAAAAGTAAATGGCAACATTTTTGTTAAGACAAAGATAATCAGTGCCTCGAGCCAAGTATGAATAAAATGTGAATTAAAGGGCGTCTCCATACATAGGGAAAAGAATCACTTTCTAGCTAAATGTCTTAAAAATACTTAATTTGTATATGTTTTTCCAGCCTTTAAGAATGCCTTTGACAAAAGAAGAACGTACTGAAATCATTCTCATGACTGGTTCGGGGTGCTGTCGCAAGGTTGCGATGGACTGAACTGGGAGCTGAAGTTGGGAGAGACAACTCCATGTAAATAAAGTTACATTCTGCAAAAGTGTTAATTTCCTCTATGTATGTATGGAGACTTTTGGGACACCCTGTATTATGCTTAATGTTAATGGCCAGTTTTAATATCGCTATGGATAGTATTCCAATCATGTGTTTGATAAACACAAGAGGCATCAGTGGACATCATGGAGGAAAAGGAACAGTACATACTGGCATGACTCGACTAGCTCAAATAGTCAGACCTGCGTCACTGGAGCAGCTCCTCTCCTACCTATTGATGTGGGCTTACGGGTATAGTGGAGCACTCACAGACTGCATGTGGGTCAAATACCTCATCATACATAACTCAATCTTTATTTTCTGAGCAGGTGTGTATGCAATTGCAATTCGGCACAGAGAAAGTGCATTAACCTTCAACTGCACTGTGTTGCCAACATTAAGCCAGACCTGTCTGGTTTATAAGATTATTACAATGAATGCCGCACAATGTTTTTGTGAATACATTCCCAGCCCGGATGACTCCACATGCCGAAGTGTCCTTGGGCAAGACACTGAACCCTAAGTTGCCCCCGATGGCAAGTTAGCGCCTTGCATGGCAGCTCTGCTACCATTGGTGTGTGAGTGTGTGTGTGAATGAGACACAGTGTAAAGCACTTTGGATAAAAGCGCTATATAAGTGCGCCATTTACATGCATTGTCTTTATTGTATTTCTTTTGAGGAACAGTAATATAAACTATGCATCTTCTACAATTCAAGTTTTGATAAGCGCTCACTCGAAGACACAAATACACAGGAAGAGCTCTACACAACAAATACCAACAGACACAAACACACACACATACACACAGCTGTAGGCTGCAGATGCAGTAAGAATGCATGGTTTTGGTACCGGGTTGCAAAAAGGTACTGACAGAAACTCTACAAACCTGAAGCTCTGATCCTGAGAGCTGATAGAACAGCTGCTCAGATTGACATCGAAGCTACATTCTGCTCCCTAAACTGTGAAAAACATTCAGAATGCTAAAACATGAGTGGATTTGATTACATCATATCACCCTGCTTACAGGGTTACATCATATCACCATGACTTCCTTCACACTTTAGACAGGCAAGATTCAAACTATGATGTCTGGCATTGTTTACAGCTATCTGGATTAGCTGAGTTACACATAAGTATACGCTTTGTGTCTGGGTTATAAAAACTGCGATAATACACATAAAAACATTGAAGCATCTGCACTAGGATCATCAAAACTATATCCAGTACAGACGTCAGGGCTCTACCCAGCCCACCTCATCTAATTAGCCTCAATGTAGTATTACCATGTGCATACTTCTTCACCCTCACAATTTCGGCAATGAGGCAACTAGGACAGCACAACGTAATCGAGGATGTGCAATGAGACTGCTTCATTTCACAAGCCAGACACGACTGAGAGCCAATCAGAGCATACGACTAGGAGACAATCTTTGCTATCCTTTGGGGGCTTCAATGGACAGGATGGACAGATCATTTATTGTATTATTCATAAGGATGTCACACTTTGTGACCCTAATGCTTCACTACCACACTACCTCATGTCTCAGCTTTCACCCTACTAGGGTGGTCATGATACCATGAACATATGATACTACACCAGCTAAAATACCACTATACTATCACAATACCATGCAAATGGTACCACAAAATTGACATAAATACAAAAATACAAGTGAAAACAGAAAATGAATACTTTATTAATGAGAATAAATAGCTGGTTATTGGAAAAACTCAAGAACAATCACACAACTGGCAAGCAACCAAGTCAATATGCCACATGTTTCATCTATTGTTCCCTAGAGCACTGAAATCATGCAAATGGAATTGTCCTAAGACTAATACGAATGAGCACAACATTACTAATAAATAACTGAATTTGGGAATTAACTCCAAATATATTATAAAATTGGGAACGTTAGCTCACATACTAGCAAACGTGGCTAATTTTAGTATTTACCCACAGTGGTTAGTATAATGGTAGCTCGCTTTGGCAAATTTTAGTATTTACACACAGTGGTTAGCATAACGTTAGCTCGCTTGCAAGCAAACAGGAAATCTTTAAAGATTAAGGTAAAGAATTTAGGTTAAAAGAAGCGTCACCAACCTTTGTGTATTCTGCAAAAGCAGTGAGATGTGATGTTTTAACGAAAATAGTATTAACTGCCGCACATACAACATTACTTAAAGTAGTACCGTATTCACGATCCTACCGTTTTAAAAATTCAGTAGCATCAGCAGTATTTTGAAGCATTAGTATGGCGATACTACTGTAGTGCTAGTATAAAATCTACACCGTACCACAAGTTCATCCGGCTGCCATTAACCTCAAGAAGGTCTTTAACTGGAAATCATTTCCAGAATGTACCATCACCAGGACTTCATCTCCTAGCAGCACGTACAGGAGTTTTTTTTTGTGATTGTTGCAAGCAAAAATGCTTACCGTATTTTCCGGTGTATAAGCCGCTACTTTTTTCACACGCTTTGAACACTGCAGCTTAAACAACGATGCGGCTAATTTACGGGCTAACGAGCTTCATGCCGCTAAAACATTTAGCCTCGTCACGTCGGACCAATGAAATTACCGAACAGGTCACAGTGGACCAATGAAACTGTTCGAATTAAATCAAACGCACTCACACTCAATTCTTCAGTTCGGTCATTTTGCGCTTCATGGACACGCCCTCATCATGGAACACACACAAACAAATGCGTATGATGCAGCTTTCAAGTTAAAGGCGAGAAATCATTTACCACAACTGGCCGCATGCGGAGAGCAACTTTTGCTCGAGTCTGCCAGTGGATCCTAACAGCGTGGAGCAGTGTCAAAACATCTGCTATCACCACCGGGTTTCGAAAGACTGGACTACTGCGTGATGAAGAGGACCGCACGAGCTCAAGGGCGAATTTACCTCGAGACGTACGTGACATTGAGAGCGACAACGAACGAGAGACTGATTAAGTGTGATGAAGTCATTCTGAGGCTGTTCAATTCCGACACTGAAGAAGACGACTTTAATGGTTTTAATGCGCAGGAGGAAGATGAAGACAGATCAATGACTATTCCTGATAGGCAACTGTATTTTTTGTTAATCAGCCGTGTTACCGTCACTGTTCGGAAAGCATTTAAAAGTTAAAAAGAATCTTTGTGTAAAATCTTTCTGTGTAAATATCTAATGATACAACGTGGACACCTGCGGCTTATAGACAGGTGCGGCCTATATACGTACAATTTTGTTTTTTCTTTTTAAATTTAGTGGGTGCGGCTTATATTCAGGTGCATTCAATAGTCCGGAAAGTACGGTAATTTGCGATCAAAATTTGTGATGCAATTTGCAGAATTTTTTTGTGTGCTTTTTAACTACTTGAATTGTTGAAATTGTAATTGCACGAAATTATTTCCCACAGACTTGTGCAGAGATGTTTGCTTGGAAATGAGACCTTTCAGACCTGTACTCACGTTCAACGCACATGAATCTAAGAGGACTTTGGCTGAATGCGCGTTGTGGTGATGTCACATGACGCGTCTTAGCCCACATCCTCCAAGCGGAGTTTGCTGGAGGGAGAATTTGTGGAGAATTGCAAAATTGCCAGATCCTGGAGGGACTGTCCCAAGCACACTACAGCTACATCCAGACCAAGATACAGAGCCTCGGAAATGGCTTTCAAGATGCATCACTTGAACTTGGACTTCTTCAAGAGCATGGCTATCTAGCTACACATAGAAGCTGCCCAAATCTGCAGCCCAAGTTCATAGATTCCTCCCCAGTTTTTATAGTCCCACAATCACTCTTCATTTCATTTGGTAGAGGACAGGATCTTCAAACATATATAATCCCTGCACATGTTCCCAGAGTTCAGACCCAAATAAGTTATGTCCCAAATATGGTGAGCAGACATCCCACTTTGTGTTCAATGTGCTGTGTTGCAGTGAGCGTTGGCCAGATCTGACATTAATCCAATGGCTGTGAAGAAAGTATTGACGCCTGTCATCAAAGAAGTATGGTGTCTCTGCAGAACAAAAAAATAGGTGTTTTCCAATTATTGGGTGTTTTCAAACCAGGATAGGCGTTTTCAACCGTTTTAATTGATTTGTTAAAATAACTCAAACCGTAAACTTAACCCTATTCATACCGTAGTTGACTGGATCATCCAATTTGGATGGCTGAACAGCGTCTAGCCGGTCTGAAGACTGAACACTGATTGGGAAACGCCCATTTATGTTCTGCAGAGACCTATACTTGCATCAAAGGACTGTTAGCTTTCACTCCAACTGGACACATGTCAGGTCAAGCCATAGAAATCCTTTTTTTCATGCAGTGATCTTTCTCTTTGTCGCATTTTTTGATACAAGAGATATAAATATAAATAAATATAAACAGGAAGTGTACACGTTTCTTACTCATTTAGCATTAAAACGGTAAGCCTTTGAATGTCAGAAATGTATCCCACATTGTGCCAAACAAACTTACTACTTGTCCCACATTTGGTCTGTTTGCATCTGGTCATCCTAGTCCCAAAAGATGTACTATACACTATGCACTTACACCATGCACTCTACAGTCTAATGTATGAAGTTTAGAAGGGTATTATTGTCTCAAATGGAACGCAAGCATTCTTTTTACTAATCTGAAGTGTAAGCCCTTTCCAAGTCGATGGCATGTGGCGTCAAACACATATAACGCAATTCAGCTAGCATTAGCAGAATCAACAAAAAATCATTAATTCAGTTTACGTCAACGTTACCTTTTACGCCCAACATAACCGCGGTCACCATCACATGGAGGCGTAATCGTCAAGTGACAGCGGAAAAAAGTGTGCGACCCAAGTCCTCTAAAGCACGGGAGCATTTTATATTTAATGCGGCGAAGAAGATTGTAACCTGCAAGTTGGAAAGTGGAGTTTGTGTAGCACAGAAGCACGACAGCGACGCTCGAGCACAAACTTATGTTTATAGCCAAATGCTCCACTGTGTGCGAGGGGTTGGAGAAACTGGTGTGAGTTGCTTAAAAGGTTCAGTTTAATTCAAGTTTATTGTCATTTGCACTCTGTTTGCGTGCGTGCAGTGTCAATTCTGTCGTTTATTATAACAGGAGCGATCTATTTGTAACAAAGGCTGTGCCGCTCCTCACTCGCAATGAAGACGCAGTGATAAACAGTGTAGCACAAGTAAGATCTGTGATGTCTAATTAAAATGGTATGATCAAAGTACAGTAAAACAATTTGCCTAATGGCAGTGAAGAACAGAAACCGTAAGGTGCAGAGAAAATGAGATTTTGTTATTAATTTAGGACTGTAGTTTAAGTATCAGTGCTTTTTTTTGTGCATCCACAAATATTATGCATAAATACGTATTTATATACACACAGGACTGTGCAAACATTTGAGGACCATGCAAAGAAATGCTGTAGAGCAAAGACATCTTCAAAATAATGATATTAAATGTTCCTACATTTTTAATAAATAAATAAATAAATAAATAAATAACAATAAAGAGCAGTAAACAGTAGTAAATGAAACACAGTCAATATTTGTTGTGATAAAAAATAAAAATAAAAATGGTATTCTCTGATACAATTAGTGCTTTTTTTATAAGGAAAGCGGCTGTAAGTTTTATTGAGCATCTTACAGAACCAGACACAGTTCTTCTGGAGACTTTGTCGCACTTGCTTCTTATTTTTGCAGCAAAAGCCAGCAGCCTTCATTATGTTTTTTTTATCTGAAAAGTGTCTCTTACGTAATATACTGCTTCCTTTACTGACATACAAATGTTACATTTTTTCTGTAACATTTAATTTTGTGCTGGAAAACCAATGTTTGGGAATCTAAAATGTTTTGTACTGACTCGATAATGTAGAAGTGATAAAATAAAATAAAAAAAATCTAAAAAAGTTTGTACTAAAATAAAAAAAAAACCGTGCCTAAAACTTTTGCACAGTACTGCATGTGGGTTATATGCTTATTAATTAATTAATTAATTAATTAATTAATCAATTTGTATAGCGCTTTTTACAATGGTACATTGTCTC
>JAFFST010049242.1:118844-141239 GCA_022414735.1 Noturus placidus | reverse complement strand
GTGTTTACTTGTGTTGTCCTTGACTATTGTTTAAATTGGTTTGATGTTCCGAAACACTTAAGTGTAACATGTAACATGCAAAGGAACAGGAAATGAGGAAGGGGGCAAACACTTTTTCACACCACTGTATGAGTGCTTGGGCAGTTATGAGCCATTTTGACATGCATAATGTGCATACGTAATACAGCCAATGTGGAAAAAGTCTGAAGGACACAGAAAGTACAGGAACAAGGTTGGGAGACTTGATTAAATCATGATAAGCACCGTTTATACTTGTGATTAGATAGCACT
Source organism: Noturus placidus (assembly GCA_022414735.1). Lineage (NCBI taxonomy): Eukaryota > Metazoa > Chordata > Actinopteri > Siluriformes > Ictaluridae > Noturus > Noturus placidus. The sequence continues at coordinate 140,948 of JAFFST010049242.1, read as the reverse complement.
GACTTGTACAACATGCAATACAACAAACTAAAGCTAAAGTGCTAATAAAGCACACACACAACACTGAGGAACGTCCCGAAGTCTGTGTACACTGGGAAGACTTAGTCACAGGGTTGGTAATAATTCTGCTCTGTTTCATGACGCTCAAAGCACTAAAGGTCTGGATGGGTTAATAGAAGGAAAAAAAAAAAAAGCCACACTTACCTCTTCAACAGAAATGGGAAGAACAACTCGGCTGGAAAACAGAAGACATATTTCCATTACAATAAAAGTCAAAGACAGGTTTACAGGTTTTCTTTAATCTAGGCATTGGAAATTAAAGTAACTAGAACTGTACGGTTATGTTCTTCCAAATGGACTAAACGTTTCATTAAAATAAAAATTAAAAAAAAAAAAACAACCTTCCTGATTAAAAGATCAAGTACTGCTCTACTAATGAAGTATTCTGGGAAAAACCCCAAAGATTTAAGACTTGGCGGTTTTTAAAGATTTTAGGGCGGCTGTGGCTCAGTCGGTAGAGCGGGTTGTCCATTAATCGTAGGGTTGGTGGTTCGAATCCCGGCCCGGGTGATCCCATGCCGAAGTGTCCTTTGGGCAAGACACTGAACCCTAAGTTGCCCCCAATGGCAAGCTATCACCTTGCATGCAGCTCTGCTACCATTGGTGTGTGAGTGTGCTCTCATTAGTAAGTCACTTGTAAATGTAAAAAAAAATGATATCTCTGTAAAGCTGCTTTGAGACAACGTACCATTGTTAAAAAGCGCTCTACAAATTGATAAATTAATTATAAGACTCAGTACTTTGTGCGCCATTTCTAGGGCCAAAGAAAAGTGTTCGTGTGTGTGTGTGTGTGTGTGTGTGTGTGTGTGTGTGGTCTTTTAAAAATATCAACGAGCTGTATCAGCATTTAAAATGGCACTTCGAACAACGCTCGTGGAGTGAAACGTGCAACTTATCACACGCTCTATGAACTGTACGAGCTGTGACGTAGACACGTGACGTCCAGGTCGGCAACACGTGACCGGCACGCTCATTAGCATAAAGAAAAAACTGAATGATTCACAACACGTGATACTACAGTGGGTGACTCTACAGTAGTTTGGGATGAACCGGTTTACAAATGTAACTTCATTACCAGATTAAATAAAATGTTTGTTTTTTTTTTTTTTTTTTTTTTAATTTTTTTAAAAATCAGCTTATGTTTTTTCAAGCACCGTTTACACCAAGTCAGACTGTTGGTAGGTAGATGATGGTGTACCTGGCCAGGGCAGTGATTCATTGACGTATAAACACACTAACTAGGGTTTGATTAAAATGGCGAGCTCCCACAGAGGAATGGGCAACACTATTAACTGCCACGATCTCGCCTTTTAACGTTTTACTGAAACATTCACACAAACTCGTAAACAGACGACGCTGGAGAGAGAAACAGGTGAATTAGATGACGTCGAGGAAGCAGGTAAACTAGCTAAGTTCTCACACAGAGCTGAGGTTCACGTTAGTTGTCTGTACAAGCTGGTATTCGGTGCATTTTCGAGTGTCATTACTTACTATTCTTTAATAATCATCTTCTCGTACTTGCGCCGGCGTCAGTAACATTCAAGCCAAACTTCCCCCTTCAGCAACTCTTTCGTCCACCTCCGAGTTCCTGCTTTTCTTATTCCTCTAGATTCACTTCCTGAAAGCTGTCGAAGGGGCACGGGGTTGTCACGACAACCACTCCTTCATGTCATCGACACCGATCACGTGTCGTGTCGCGATTGGACAGAACACTGAGGAGCCGACTCGTGGGAACTCACGGTCACGCCCCATTACGTTACCTAACAAGTTTAAAAAAAAAAAAAAAAATGCACTTGGTGCCTTTACTAAAAGTAAATGGACTTACTAAAGGTAAGTCAGGCCCAAACTCTCAGTAGAACCCACTCATACAGCTCAGGCTTTCAAACACTGTCTGGTTCCATGTGTTTAGAGAATAGGAAATAGTTACAGGGTGGAGTGTTTTTGAAGGCAGCATTTCAGTTTGAACCTGTTCATGAAGCCAGACACGCCTTTCCAGTGTCTTTGTTTAACAGAATAAACACACCAAACTGGTCTCCCTCGATTCTCCCTCCATGTGTCCTGCTGAAAGCTATGTCAGGAAGGTGTGGAAGTCTGCACTGCAGATCATTATGGCTGAAAAATCCATCCATCCATCTTCAACCGCTTACTCCTTTTCAGGGTCACGGGGAACCTGGAGCCTATCCCAGAGAGCATCGGGCACAAGGCGGGGTACACCCTGGACAGGGTGCCAGTCCATCGCAGGGCACAATCACATACACATTCATACACTACGGACACTTTAGACATGCCAATCAACCTACCATGCATGTCTTTGGACTGGGGGAGGAAACCGGAGTACCCGGAGGAAACCCCCGACGCACGGGGAGAACATGCAAACTCCACACACACATGGCCCCGACGGGACTCGAACTCTGGACCCTGGAGGTGTGAGGCGAACGTGCTAACCACTAAGCCACCGTGCGCCCCCTGGCTGAAAAATGAACATCATTATTGGCCACCTTCATGAAAATGAAAATGCACACATGTGAGGAAGCATCAGCTCTACGTATATACTCTGTAAAGTCACAATCAGGACCCTATTTAGTGGTGTATTGTTGAGACTTGTTTTGTGGTTCAGGGGCTCTTATAAAGATGTATGGCATCATGAATTCTGTTAAGTACCAGGATACCAGGGCGGCTGTGGCTCAGTCGGGAGAGCGGATTGTTCACTAATCCACTAATCGTGGGGTTGGTGGTTCGAATCCCAGCCCGGGTGATCCCATGCCGAAGTGTCCTTGGGCAAGACACTGAACCCTAAGTTGCCCCCGATGGCAAGCTAGCACCTTGCATGCAGCTCTGCTACCATTGGTGTGTGAGTGTGCTCTCATTTGTAAGTCGCTTTGGATAAAAGCGTCTGCTAAATGAATAAATGTAAATATACGTTCATTCAGCTTCAGTAACCGCTTTTTCCTGAACAGGGTCGTAGTGGATCTCCACCCTATTCTGTGAACACTGGGCTCAGAAGTCAGTCCATCGATGGGCACCATGCACACACACTTTTACACACTCATTTATACCTGAGGCATTTTAGTCTACTTAGTCCACCTGGCAGAATATTTTGGGTGTCGGGAGAAAATGAAAGAACCCAGAGGAAATCCCACACATACATGAGGATAAAATGGAACCCATGAGGCACCAATGCTAGCTTTACTTTGCCACGATTGCTGAAGTATGGATATGTTAGCCCCAGTATAAGTTGACTGTAGATGGGGTTTTTTTTTTTTCCCCCACAAGAAGATATTAAAACCAAATATATACTCATATTTACAATGTAAAAACTTCAATGGATTTTCTTTATCTCTATTATCTATCTCTATTTCTGTATAAAATCCTTCAACAAAGTGTTTCCCTATCATAAAGGGTTCCAAAAGGTAGCAAAGAACCCTTCATTATCCAGTGAGCCATTAAAGAAGCATTGAAGAACCAAGAATCCAAATCAAAATTTTTATGTAAGAACAAAATGACCATCTCAAATTTTGGATTTGAACTCTATGTGAAACCCCATCGCCTGATTTGAAGAGGGCAGGGAGCTTGAAATGTTATGCATAGAGAAGTTGTTAGACATTTACTGGAAGAGGCTCAGTGCTGTTATTCTCTCCCTGGTTCACCAAATATAAATTGTGGGTGTGCTAATAATTTTGAAATTAGTATGTTGTAGAAAGATATTCATCAAAATATTGTTAAAATGAAACTATACCACAGGCATGTGCAGACACAAACTGACATATTCTATATTTTAATAGAAATCTGATTGTGAATTTATATTTATTTTTTATATATTTGATTTTTATTTTTTTTTTTTTTGGGTTAAAACAATTCATTTAAAAATCAAACAGCAGGTGCTAAATAGTGATATACAACAAAGGAACCAAAATGCTATATATAGCAATGAGACAAAATCTTTCGCACACACACAACCGAAAAAAAGACGAAACAGGTAACAAAGTAGGCTACAATTCAATGAAGTACAAAAGACAAGTTGAGGAACAACATTGGTGTTTCAGCTGATATTACTTTCTACACTTCAGAAGCCCGAAAGCATCTGTACTTCATCTGCTTCTATCATTGATCAGTCACTCAAAATCAGCAGGGGCAATCAAACGTGTAAAAACCTACATGTACACACTTGAATTATGACTCTTAAGAATGAACAATTATTGTATGGCAGTGAAAAAAGTGCATTTTTTTTCCCTGTATTCGTGGGTGGGGTTGGGAGGGCGTATGAAGGTTGTACTCCAACATTCATTTCCTTTATTACAGTACTGCATTAATGTGAAATACCATCTGTAATATCTAAACACGTTCAAGTCTGTAAAAGCTGAGACATGCATGCTCTATACACAGATAAACTCCTTACAGAGAACAGTTGTATGCAACGTGAAGCAAACACTAGAATGTGAGAAAGATTTAACATGTATCTCTGCACAACACACATCAATTTTACTGAAAATCACAGCAAAACATCTCTGAGGAAAAAAATCAGTGAAGCTGTGTTGGTCTACCTTTGGTCAGATGTGAGGATTGAGGGATGCGAGTATACTATACTTGGTTGTACAGTCAAGTTGAAACCTCAAGCCGTTTATGTGTATTTGCACAGCAAGGAAAAACATTTTTGGCTGATTTATCATCCTGGTGAAAGGTCAAGGTGCCACCAGTGTCACGTTTTAACCACAGCACTCATTTACTAAGTCAACAGGGATGTTTATCTGTGATGTTTACATCCCATGATGAATCACTACACAGGGTCTGTGACTATCTCATTACTGGCTTTTGACAGGACAGTCATTTCAATATGAGTCATGAAAGTGTATTACGTTTTTACTTAAATCTCATCTCAAACGATTTCTATACTATTTCACATGAGCGCGTAAAATGCTGAGGTAAATAGTCTGAAATGGGAACACTGAGAGTAATTTCTGTCTGGGTTGGAGTTGAGCTTTTAACACTGGGTTAAATCTCATGTTAAAACTTATGTTAGCTACATGAATGTGGGACTAGAGAAGAGATACAGCATTATTTAAAAGCACCTACCTTTTTGATTATCAAAGTAAATTCAAGTTTAGTCAAAAAGTATGACTATGGATATATAATAACCTCTGTTTGTAAGATTCACTAAAAGGTACTCATTTAGGTAAACACAGTAACAGTACAACACCCAAAACCCTTGACTGCCTAAACAGCCCTTTGTGCGCTTGTCTTAGATGGCTGTGTATGGTGAAGGATTACGGCACACATGCACAGTAAACTCTAGCAGAAACAAGCTCAATCCTCAATTTTTAACCAACACCATGATGTCACTTGTTTTATCTCCCCATAAACACAAACTGTCATGAGATGGAGCAAAACTTGAATGGGGTCAAGCCACATAGCAGTTAAAAACATACAGAGTTATTACTAGTCTAACTGTTTTCACCCTAAAAAAGAAAGAACCTAAAACATGTATCGCAATAATTATAGGTAGCATGTTAACCTTTACAACACACTGTATAGTTCAGTACTGAATGAGCAGGTGGGTGGAAACACACTGAACACACCGGAAATCAGTACAATACCTACAGTCTAAGAACTATTCACTTAAGTGTCGCACATTATTGCTGGTGAAGTTCAATCTGTTGTACTATGTGTGATTTTTTTTTGAGATTCCTTACAGTCACTTGTTTACTATCAAGGTACTGTCTATCTATCAGCCACTCATAAAGCAAACCATGTCTTTAGAGTAAAGATTTCGACTGCAACATTGTGATCGTCTGAAGTTGAAATATATTGCAAAACATATCACATGCCAATCTATAGTGCATTGCTAATAATCAGATCAGATCAAATCAGATAATAATCAGCTTGGTACTTTTTTCCAAGATTAAATGCTGCAACTTTAACTGATCTTAGAAAGAAGCAATCATTTTATAAAGCGCATTGTTTAACGTAATTGTAATTAAGTACATGCAGCGTGTCTCGGATATGTTCCATTCAGGAAAAGCTGCAGTCTCATGGCCATGCTGTGCTGTGTGTAGTAAGGTTGGGCAATATGACAATATGATATAAATATTGCGATATATTAAGATCATGATACACTTTCATGATCACTGTGAGCAGTGTCTAGATTCAGTGCATCTTCATGATCGCTGTAACTGATTCGACGTAGCAAAAAATACAAATCTACTTTTGAACCAAGTGTTTCCTTTTCCCTTATTAAATAGTTAAATTGCGAATATTTCATAATATGGCTCTACTGTCTTGTTAAACATCAGCAAAACTAAATATAATGATATAAAATGATTATTTTGAAGGCGTCCTTAAATATCGCAATATGATATTTTTGCCATCTCGGCCATTCCTGGTGTTTAGTATTCTGTTGGATCTGGCCTGGTCTGCATTTATAAAATATCTCAAAGCAGGACCATTGGGCTAGGACCTGTTTTTGTAATTAAAAGTTCATTATAAACACTGGAGGAACCAGAAATGTCAAGTCACATACTGTAACTGAGTTTGCAGTCATAATTACTGGCAATAATGCATGTCTGAAAACACTTGTAGCAGTCCTTTTCTCTTCTGTTGTTTAAGCATGATGTCCAACTGGTGGCTGAGACTTAATACTGTATGTCCATATATCCATAGTATGAAGAACAGAAATATCCATCCATCCATCCATCTTCAACCGCTTACTCCTTTTCAGGGTCACGGGGAACCTGGAGCCTATCCCAGGGAGCATCGGGCACAGGGCGGGGTACACCCTGGACAGGGTGCCAGTCAATCGCAGGGCGCAACAGAAATATGATTTTTAAAAATCCAGAAGGAAAGGATAGGATAACATGTCTTTGTGGAGTTTCTTCTCTACTTTCCTCTGTCTTTGCACACTCTTGGCATGTCAAGCCAGATAGGTAGTGTGGATGTAGCACATTCCTGTTTTATTCAAGAGTACTAGGAGTTCTTTGATAAGTTGTGTTATGAGCGGAGAGCCAGCGCAGGTAGCATCACATGTTGTGCCTTGTGATTCACAGTGTTCATCAAGCCCACTAATAATATAAAATCATCCAGGAGAAACAATATTGTTTGGTATCATCGCTATAGAATTAATCCTCCTTGCATTTTATTCTAGCCACACAGGCCAGGATCGGAAACTGAGGCAAGAGCTCAGGGACTGGAAAACTGCTCCCAGTAATTTTGGTAATCATACCTAAAAACAAAAGGTATTACTGGCTAACTTGGGTTGTTATCTGGGTTTATATGATGGACAGAGAACTAGGAGAGGGGTCTACATGGAGTAGCTAGATGCTCATAATCCACAGGAGAATTCCAACTACACAGACAACACTGTATTTAATTGTAAAGGAACATTTTCCAGTATCCAGATGCTCTTGGTTTACACAGGGAATCTGGTACTGAGACTACAGAGTGTGTAAACATGTTTAGGTGGCACACTGTCCCTTTCAACTCTATTTGCTGCTTTGCCCATGTGTCTGTGTTTCTGTTTGTTTCTGTAAGAGTAGTGGAACACTGATGGAGGTGGATAAGGGAAAGAGGGTCATTTTTATTCCCTTCTCCTTTCCTCTCGCTTGCATCCTGGCTCTCAGTCTGACTTGTGCCATTCATGTGCGAGTCCATGTTCAGACAAAGGCCTCTTGGTTGTTGCCGTTGATGATCTTGAGACAGATTTTGGGGTCATCTTCCCGTTCCTGTTTTTGCTTGCGCAGCTGCTTCCCATAACAGAGCAGGTATCCAGGGAGGCAGAAGCCCAGCATGCTGAGACCCAGCAGGCCCACATTTACCTGCAAACAGCAGACAACATAGTCATCAGAGAACACATTAACGTACTGTATTCACTGTGGATGTTACTAGATTTATAACATCAGAACCAGAACTGAAATGAAGTGGAGATTGCAATCAAGAATGCCTTTACTATTCACAGAGCACTATATTACCAAAACACAATATACTCAGAGCACTATATTCCCAGAGCATTATATTCCCAGAGCACAATATTACCAAAGCTCTATATACCCCAAGCACTATATACCCCGAGCACTATATTCACAGAGCACTACATTCCCAGATTACTATATTACCAAAGCACTATATTCCCAGAGCACAATATTACCAAAGCTCTATATTACCAGAGCACTATATACCCCAAGCACTATATTCCCAGAGCACTACATTCACAGATTACTATATTACCAAATCACTATATCAGTAGTTTTCAAAGTGGGGGCCGCCAGGGGGCGCCCCGGGGGCCTCAACAATTTGCTGTGAAAAATAAATGTATTTTTTCCTCTCTCACTCAAACCACACACACACACACACACACACACACACACACACACACACACACACACACACACATACACACACAATCAATTCTTAACGTATTGTGATGTAAGATGTAATTATTAATAAAAAAATATGGATATACTCAGAAGTCTGTATTTTGAATGTGTTTTAAAGACTTCTTGCAAAAGGGGGGGGCCTCGGTCAAATGTTAATGCCATTTGAGGGGCCTTGCCAAGGAAAAATTTGGGCACCCCTGCTCTATATTACCAAAGCTCTATATTACCAGAGAACTATATTCCCAGAGCTCTATATTGCTAGAGCACTATGTTCCCTCAGTACAATTCATTAAGGGAAATGGTGAAATGGTTCCCATTATCATGGTCATGGTCAATGTTATGAAGTCTCCAAATATCAGACCTCAAAACACGCTTGAGCTGGAAGCTGTTTTTAAATCTAATTGAAAAGCTTTCAAGTGACCTGACTGCTACAAATGATATAAGGGAATATTGAAGATATATAGGATTAAGACTGGAAAAATAGCACATTAGGAAGTTGGGCTGTTTCCTAGAAAATGTCATTGAGGGAATATAGAGCTTTAGAAATATAAGGTTTTATCTGAAATTACAAGGAGGGTAGACATTGCTGTATGTATGTCTTGGAAAGCTAGGGGCTAGTTGCCTGTCTGATTAAATTATATTACCTAGCTATATTTAGCCACAGGAATGAATCAGTCTATGAAGCTGACAGACACGAAACAACTGAATGGGACTGAGTGTGTACATGATGTCTAATTAATATATGTTTTATAATAACCAATCAACCCTATCAGGAATCATCACCGAATCCAGGCTTACCTTATTCTTTCTTGCTTGTAACTACAAATGTTTCCAATTAGTGTTACTGTAGTTTCTGAATAATTCATAGTTGTTATATAATGTGCATTAAGACTAATAACTGAATAGTAAGTCTGGGGTTTAAGAGGTTAAACAATTTTATAGTAATTAAATATTGTGGTTACATGAGGTTACATTGTGCAACATGGCTACAGTATCATGATGTGTGTGTGCTGTAGTCCTCACCCAGAGGGGATCTCCCATTAAAGGGCCCATCATGGCCATGAAGAGAGGTTGTTGCAGAAGAGCAAAGAGAGCACTGATCAGAGACTGCAGTCCTGTCAAACTGCCAAACTGAGAGGAGGGGTACCTGCAGAACAGATAAAACCACAGTCATAAACCGGGTTCAAAGACACAAATGAGCTAAGGTCCAAGTCAGAGCTATTGTACTCACACAGCAGCATATAGGCCTCCCACAGCAGAATGGATAAAACCTCTCACGATGGTGTGCAATATAAAGGACAAAATCTATGGGAGAGAGAGAGAATATCATCTTCAGATCAAACGTTACATAACAATACGTCCATATATATGTGTGTGTGTGTGTGTGTGTGTGTGTGTGTGTGTGTGTGTGTGTGTGTGTGTGTGTGTGTGATTTTTCTGTTTTCTTAAAATGGATTCTTTCATGAATAAATTATGATCGGAAGAACAGGCCGTTCCTTGATATGGAAAAAAAATTGCCAGATTCAGCCACAAGGGGTCACTAAATTACTGTACAGCTGCTATAGCAACAGCTTTGCACCCACTTCCTGCCCTGTAGATATGTGGTGCAGGCAAGTCATGTGGTAAACACGGTAAACTAGTATAGTGTACCTGAAGAGACAAGTTGGGGATCAGGCAGGTGACCCCAAATCCCACCAGCAGCAGGTTTGTGAAGACAAAGGCTCTGGTGGCGTTGCTGATCTGCTGGATCTGCCTATTACACTTCGTTGACTGGGTGGGGTCTCTAAGAAAAGGAGAGAAATACAGGCAAATTGATTATACTGACACGCCATGGTGTATCTGCATATCTCACTGTCTGCCACAGATCATGGATAATGCAAAAACATATATATGACAAGATATTATCATCCAAATATGATGGAGATTATTTCTATGAAGCTTTTCAAAAAAAAAAAAAAAAAAAACTAAATAAGGTACCATTTGATCCGTCTTGGTTGAAATGAAACAGTATGGGGAAAAACATCAATAACATATAAATGTATAGATTTATATATTGTGCCCTCCACTAATATTGGCACCCTTGGTAAAAATGAGCAAAGAAGGCTGTCACCACAAGGTGTTTGGAAGGTTTTCAAGAAAAAAGCCTCTACTTTCATCCAAAAACAAACTCAAGCGTCTTCAGTGTGCCAGACACTACTGGAACTTCAAATGGGATCGGGTTCTATGGTCAGATGAAACTAGAGAGCTTTTTGGCAATAAACACCAGAGATGGTTTTGTGCACACAGAAAGGTATCCATATGGAAAAGTACCACATGGCCACGGTTAAATATGGAGGTGGCTCTTTAATGTTTTGGGGCTGGGTTTCTGACAGAGGACCTGGACATTTTGTTAGGATACATGGCATCAAATATTAACAGACATTAAATTAAATCCTGACTGCCTCTGGCAGAAATCTTAAAATGGGCCTTCAAGCAGAACAATGATCCAAAACATACATCAAAATCAACACAAAAATGGTTTACTGGCCACAAAATCATTGTCCTGCCATGACCATCATGGTCTTGAAAGTCAAGTCATCCCTGATGTCCAACAATGTGTACCTCAAAATCTGAATGTTCTGGAGAGATACTGTATGGAGGAATGGTCTCAGATACCTTGCCATGTATTCTCCAACTGCATCAGGTATTATAGGAAAAAAAGGGTGCCAATAATTGTTGCACACCTATATTTAACAAAGATTTTTTGATTGATTATTTTTTTTATATAAACCTGTGTTTTGTTTGCAGTTGTTTGATATCTATGAGAGCAGAGATTTTTTGAGAATTTTTTTAACAAATGATCAAAAGTTTAAACAATAAAGTTAATTTTTCACGGCCTTCTTTGCTCATATTTACCAAGGGTGCCAATATTAGTGGAGGGAACCATACATAAATTTGTTACATTTGACTTATAAAATGTGTATAATAGGTATGATATTATATAACATATGTACAGTATATTATATATACTGATAACATATGATTATGCATGATATTAAGTTAATCATGCACATACATGACATTTGATATTTGAGTGTTAGAAGGAGAATCAGAAGGAGTCATTTGTGAAGATACACAAAAAGGCCTGATACAGAATATTGTGCTTCATTCATAATTTGCACCATTCAAATAATGAAAGTGAATTACAATTGATACAGTGCACTATTGATTTAGTTCCATTGAAGGGTTGGGAGCTGATGCTAATGTCTATCATAAACACGTCTCTATGCAATATTAACTAATGTTAGATAAAAATAAGACCCACCAATGTGAACTAGCAAGTTGGAGCAATGGGAAGTATGATGTGAATGTGCTATTCGTATTAAAGGGGTTAACTGTCCCACTCACTTGGTGATTTGTTCATCATTCTTGTCATTACACTCTTTTAATCTCCAGTCCATGATGTAACCAATCACTGGAGAGGTCAAGAGACACAGCAGCTGTAGCACACCAAAGATAGAGGTGTACGTGCTCACTGAGAAAGGAAGACAGAGAAAGAACCATAGTAAGCATCAAATCCTAAATCATTCATCTATGGCTGTATCTAAATTATTTTGACATAAGTGTAAGTGGACAGATTGCGTAGTTGAGTCGTGACACAAGGCAGAATTTCTAATCCAAGCAAGAATCCATTTGTGTTTTATACGACAACGTGAATTAACGTCAAAGTTAGGACGTGGAGGAGCAGGAAGACAGAGAATGAAGAATGCACATACAATTTAGCCTGCAGTCTTACCCACTTCCATCTTTTCCACTGAGAATGCATTAGAAAGCATGAGAACACGCAGAAAAAGCAGAGAAAACACACAGTGAGAAGAGTTAGCGCATGAAATAGCCAGTGGAGTAAATACACCTTCTCCAACATGAACAACACATCAGAACATCAGAATTGAGCAACAGTGACATTCCAAGGAAAACAGCCCAGAAGTATTCAGACATACTTGACAGAACAAAGACTAGTGACCATAAAGCTGCAGACTGTAGTGTGTAGCATTAAGCTATGCATTTAGCAGTGTCACATGAATAACAAAACTACAACATCTATGCTTCTTGACACACCAAGCCAACTGTGTATCAAGTCTTTGTACGTAGTTTCCAATACTATTGCTGCTTTATAAGTATTTGAGTGTGCGTTTCCAGAGAAGACATCAGTCCGTGGCATTCAGTCATTAGTCAGCCTTCATGGGTGCTAGTTAGGACCATCAACGTTAACCTATTTTTTGTACACACCCGTACTGAGGTCTACTTCAGTAAAGGACTCCAGAATACTGTTCATGGCTCCCATGTAGAAGATGAGTCGCAGCTGAGTGGCACACATTGTGATGAGGCTGAGCAGAAAGATGGGGCTGAAGACACTGCGCATGAATGACTGGGCTAGAGAGAAAGAAAAGAAGAATCCTATCAGACCTCATCTTATCTACAAGACAAAATTCCTTCATCTTTTGAGCTTTATATATATATATATATATATATATATATATATATATATATATATATATATATATATATAGATCTGTCATCATTGTTGGTGAAGTATTAAGTGATCATTTATCTGTTGCTTTTTTCTCAGAGGTGCTGAATGGAAAAGTACTGCAGGTTGTGTTGACCAAGCACAGATGTGGCCATACCTCTCCTGACAGGAGACGGGAAGAAATATTTAATTAATTACAGCAACCTCTGGAAAATAATTCTACAGGTGCTCGGATGTCAAGGTAATGGCTGGATAAACCTTATGGTCCATTTCAGGCTGGAAAATTTGTCCTGTTAATAATCAGCCAGTCATGGTACTGACCGATAAAGAAAAGTGATTTATAATCCTGGACACAGCTGTGGTGGCCAGTTATTGCTCAGAATTTTAGGAATCTACCTTATGTCAGGAAATAAAAACCCTCCCAGAAGACACACACAGACTGAGTGTGTAATGAAAACATGAGGTCCTGAGGGCACTAGTTCTAGGACTTGATCAGTATCAGACTATCCTTTAAAAAACAACTCACCCATTGCTCTCGGTCTGCCTGTCCCGCAATACTTTTTACCAGCCAGAGCTTCTCATTATACTGTATGAATTGATTACATGGTCCATTTAGCATGAATGAGCCAAACGTGGGACCCCCATTGTGAGTTAAAGACCCTCATTATGGGAAGAGTAGGCTTGCAAAGGTCTGTGTGTTCATCACAGTTAGGACTTACTGTATTGTATAGATCTGGGTTAGTGCAGCCAAAGTGCACAGAACTCTCCCTCCAGCCCTGAGATATTGGCTCTTAGTCTGACTCTGGCTACTAAAGGAACTTTAAGAACACCCACATAAAAGAGCTTTATTTACATCCATTTGTAAGCTTGTTTGCTGATACCTCATTATGTTCTGGATCAGGATGCGAGGTGTGTGCTTTAAAGGGAAAGCCTTCTTAAATCATTTGGACTTGGACAGCTTGCTGGCAAAAGGCTGTCCAGCTTGTCTAGACTAATGTGGGCTTGAATAAGGCTTTCTGCTTGAAGGAATATGTGATTTGTAGCTTGGCCTGCAATTGTAACAGCATTACCAACTGTTTACTGTATCTCAAGAATCTTTGAAAATCTTTGTTGAAAGTCAATGGACTGACAGTGTATGTTCTGGAACATTTGAGAAACGCTAACTCAGCAAATATCTTAGCAAAATATCTGAATATAGGCAGATTTATCTAGTAGTTTTTATTATGTGATCATTATAGTACATATATGAGATTATCAAGCCTATATCTAAACATTTTACAAATTTCTAGCTTGTGCGTTTGGTAGATAATTTTGCTTATTTCTGGAAATAACAGCAATTAAATAATCAAAATATTTAGCACAATCATCTTCAAATAGAATAGGCCAAATTAAAAAGACAAAACAATCTTTAAACTGGTTATGCAGTTCTGCCAAATGCTAGGTCAATATCTGTCCTACCTTCTAAGAAGACATTTCAATTATATTCTATCTATCTATCTATCTATCACCGATTAGTCGAGACCGACCGTCGGTCACTTTATGGCCCACGTATGTCATCAACGCGAACCACAAAGCATGTCGGCAGAAGTAGTGGGGTAGTTTGCCATTGCTTTCCCCACCCCTCCCCATTTATACGGGCTTGGGACCGGTGTGTAGCTGCTGCCAGTCACACGGCTGGGTGCACACACTCACACACCCATTCACACACTACGGACACTTTAGACACGCCAATCAGCCTACCATGCATGTCTTTGGACTGGGGGAGGAAACCGGAGTACCCGGAGGAAACCCCCGACACACGGGGAGAACATGCAAACTCCGCACACACATGGCCCTGGCGGGACTCGAACCCCGGACCCTGGAGGTGTGAGGCGTACGTGCTAACCACTAAGCCACCGTGCGCCCTCAATTGTATTAAGTATGTACATATGAATAGATATGACCCTTACACTCCTCTGTAGACTTGCACTGCACATCTAGGTCAACAGTGGACAAGCAGATCTTGTTTCCGTCCTGCGTGGCCAGCATTTTGGTTTGGTTTTTCATAGAGTTCCCCACACTGAGTCTGCGGCCCACAGTGGTCACCTGTCTGTAAAACTGCTTGCCTGTGATCTTATGGTCAAAGCCCAGCCAGCTGAACTTGATCTTTACACTAATGGAAACAAGAAGCAGACATTTTGAAACAAATGAATGATGAATTGACGAGTCTTGATCAAAGTCTTCTTTTCATTTGATGGTTGGATGGAACAGACTGAGAGTGATCAGAGTAAGATTTGTGGACCTTGTTGTGTTTGCAAGAGAACACATACGTGTAGTCCATGTCCTCAGGACCAGGGAAGGGCTCCAGAGGCCAGTTGAAGAAGCAGTTGAAGAAGACAAGGCCAGCGCAGCTAGCCCAGACAAACAAAATGGTGATAAAGGATACACCCAGGTCATAGATCACCTATGAGAATAATAAATGTTAATTCAACCACACCCTAAAGGGATGGCGACATTACATTGCTGGATTAGTTTTTTTTGTATTGTTTTTAATACTCGTGGAAGTTGTGGAATTAGCTCAAAAAACATAAAATGTTTCAATAATGATTAAAATCAACACTTAAGATATATACAATATATATAAACAGCAGTAATATACACAAACTGGGATGGCAAGGCTTAATGGTGTCACCATTAATAATGAGTCTTTATAATGAATCACATACATCTGCACAGTGAAATTATTTTCTTTGCATATCACGAAGCTGGGGTCAGAGCAGAGGGTCAGCCATGATACAGCGCCCTTGGAGCAGAGAGGGTTAAGGGCCCTTGCTCAAGGGCCCAGCAGTGGCAGCTCGGCAGTGCTGGGGCTTGAACCCCCGACTTTCCGATCAGTAACCCAGAGCCTTAACCACCGAGCCACCACTGCCCCAACGTTACCATTCTTCTGTCACTAACAGAACATGAATCGGCTTTGGATTTTTACCTTAATGCCTGGAAAAGTGACAGCAGAAGAAGCGTATGATCCAATCATGAGTGCAATGAAAGTGGAGCGTAGATCTCCAAACATGCTGGGAAGCTGAGAAACAAACAAAGACAGCAGTCAGGAATACAGTATTTTTCATATCACAATGAAATAAAACATAAAAATATTCTCTAACTTCAAACTAAGGAATTCTGTTTATAACACAAGATTATAATACTTTATTTCCGATAAACGACATGCCATCATTTATATCTGTCTACAGTTACATGGTTAAATAATCCAAATAATTTGAATAATGCAAATCTCTCTCTCGCTCTTTCTTGAAAAAATGCGAAGGAACCACTGAACCAGCACAGTGATATACATCTATGATTTGCCTTGTATTGTGTAAATATTGAATCCGTGTGACATATGAACAGAGCATTATGTGGATTGATTGTTTTTTTAAATCAGATCTCTGTGTGTGTGTGTGTGTGTGTGTGTGAGAGAGTGAGAAAGAGAGAGAAAGAGAGAGAGAGAGTGAGATGGGATGTAAGGTCTTAAGAGCATAAGAGTATTTCCCTCATGAGCAGATAAAGAATTGAGGATAGAAGAGAGGAGCACAGAGTGTTCTGAGCTAAACAACTGTCAGGTATCATGAAAAGAAACAGAACAAACGAGTGAAAGTGTTGAAAAATATGCTCTGACTTCCAGATTCCCTGAGGACATTTCAGAATTGAATCCATCACTTTAATAACCAGAATGCCAAACCCTGAAAGTGTCATGGTATCCATACTGGCTGACTGTTCTTAAAGTCACACTACTGTTTTTTTTTTTCCCAAAGAACTTTTCTCTCTTCCTCACCACCCACACCCAGGGGGCAGGAATGAAAGGGGCGACTGGAGCCCAACCCAGATGAAAATACATGCCTCTAATTAGAGGAAAGGTCACTCCCTATCCAGGAAAGACAAGACATTCCCTGTCCAAAACATCCAAGATGACGCTGCAACAGCTCTCTCTCTCTCTCTCTCTCTCTCTCACACACACACACACACACACACACATACCAGAGAGGACCTTATGCTAGCAGCAGTACAGTGACCCACATGAAGTGCTTGGCTGTTCTTTTTCACGACTGCAGATGGTTCAGTGAGCAGTAAACGAGGAAGAGCACATTAACAACACCACCAAACTCATACAAAACTTGTAGATTAAAGAGACTATTTCAACATCACTACGCCAGTGTTTTCCTTCTTCCTTCCACAATGACCTGAGCACAAGACCTTGTTTATTCATTTACAGGCCTATATTCACTGTCTATTACAATACGTTCACCATTGCACTGAATCACAACACATATACAGTATTTTAACAAACATGTCGAACCCCGTGCCGTTTGTTTGTAGATGTCCAAGACATTTGTTTTTACAATGTTTTAACTGGAACTTTGCCTTTTATTAGTTTCATGTGCTGTACCACTTGCACTGCACAAGCATGGGAGGTTTGATGCAAGTAAGTGGGGCAGGTTAGATATTGATAAGACCAGCTTTAAATAGTTTTAAATGCAGTTGCTGTCTAATGCAGCTATGTTACTATGTTATGGGACAATTAAGTATATCTCAATCTTAAAATTACAACATGGAATTCTAATCATTTGAATTACAAAAGTATGCAGCAAAGCTAATGATGTGAGTAGGACAAGGGAAAACCTGGTTTGTGCATCTGCCTAGAAAATCGTCTGTTTGCAGTGGAGCTCAGATATGACTTGTTTAAAATAAATATAACTTGTTTGATATTCACTTAATATCTGGGCTATTTTTGGATTCGTCTCAAAGCTGAAGCGTCAGTGTTTAATGTGTTGTGTTACCACGTCTAACACACTCTTTACTTGTTCATTTTACAGAAAATAATTCATATTCATAAATATTATATGATTTCACGTGGCTTAGTGGTTCAATTCGTGCCTCCGCCCTGCATGCGCAGAGTTTTCATGTTTCATGCTGTGCTTTGGGGTTTCCTCTGGGTTCTCCGGTTTCCTCACCAATCCAAAGATATGCGTTGTAGGCTAATTTCATCTCTACATTCTCCATAGTGTGTAAAAGGGTGTGTGAGTGTGTGCATGATTGTTCCCTGCGATGAATTAGCACCAGGTCCAGGATGTCCCTCGCATTGTTCCCTGAGCTCCCTGGGATAGTCTCAGGGCTGCCTATGACTCTGTGTAGAATAAGTGGTGCAGAAAATGGATTAATGGATGGATGAATGGATCACTCGTCTTTTTGGAGTTGTCTCATAAAGGTGCATAAATAATTACACACCAAGGGAAAAGTAAAGTTCTAAAGCACAATGTTGTTGGAGTAACAGTTTGCTGTGTTTTTTAAACTGTGTAAAAATTTAAATATAAAAAAAAGAATAAAAAATAGGCATTTATGTATTTAAACTACCAAATATGTTGGTAATATACTGTCAGATTGTCTGCATTATGGAAAACTAACAGGAACGTTTCATCACATTGAAATGCAGGGCACTTGCCCAATAAAAATTTCAATAAAAATGTAGAAATGCTACAAGAAAAAAAAAACCAATAAAGCTTGTTACGGGTGCAATAAAACACTAGAAATGGAATTTCCAGCTTTGTTTAAAAGTAATTTCAATGCCCGCCCACCCCACTTCCTTTGTACAAAACAGTCCTCTACAGCAAACTGTAACTTCTTTTAGACTTCCACTTGAACAGGGGGGATTTCGAAGTGCAGAAGGGAATGAGTCAAGAAGTGTGGCTAAGTCTCTCACGCTAACCACAAAAGACCTGGAAGCACAAAGAGGGAAATGAAATGGACATATACGTGAAAAGGAAACTGGATTAAACTGAACTGAGCCAGGTCATAAACCGCGAAGGTCTGTCACAAGAGACTTGTGTGCTGATAGCACAGAATTGTATTTAAGGAAGCACAGCAGACAAAGAAAGGTTGTTCAAAACAGCATCAGTGTGCAACTAATGATCCAAACTGACTGAAGAAATCAACATGACCTTCAGATATGTGCCAGTCAGAGCAGATAGGAACAGTGACTCTGATAAACAGTGCTGGTGTGTGTGTGTGTTTACTGGCTGTTCTCAGTTTCGGCATGTGTATCTGTCTCCATCTTGTTTCATCTGCCAACATTCCCCCCCCCTTAAACCCGACCCAGTCGCATTAACTCTCTCTTCCTCACTCCATAGCCAAACCTGTTTTGATTAAATCTGCACATGACCACAACGTATTGAAACTTCCTTTCTGACTCCAAAACAGGGATTATTGAGCAGAGTGGATGAGAATTTGTCCTAGTGCAACTGCATAGTCTAGAGAGCATAACAGGTATCTCACACAGTAGATGAGGGAAATTGGTGTCAAATCACAGAAGAAAGAAAAGAACGGAAAAGTAAGGGAGACTCCATGATTGTAGATTTATCTGAGAACATGTTGTGAGAACAAGCCATGGGTGTGACGTGAACGATACGCACTTAACCCCCCCCCCCCCCCCCCCCCCCTTGCTGACTGCAGTTAGTACACATTGTGCCGAGTGAGCTGATAGAAACTGTAAACAGACAGAGGGGGAAAGAAAAGGAAAGAGATAGCTGGGGAACACAGGATGACTGAGCAAAAGGATGTTAAGCCTAAAATTGTTATATACATTAAGCAGTTAAGCAAGTAAGATTGATAAAAGTTATTCCATTCATCTTCACCCGCTTACTCCTTTTCAGGGTCACGGGGGAACCTGGAGCCTATCCCAGGGAGCATGGGGCACAAGGCGGGGTACACCCTGGACAGGGTGCCAGTCCATCACAGCGCACAATCACATACACACTCACACACTACAGACACTTTAGACACCCCAATCAGACTACCATGCATGTCTTTGGACTGGGGGAGAAAACCAGAGTACCCGGAGGAAACCCCCGACGAGAACATGCAAACTCCGCACACACATGGCCCTGGCGGGACTCGAACCCCGGACCCTGGAGGTGTGAGGCGGACGTGCTAACCACTAAGCCACCGCACGCCCCTAAAAGTCATTCCTGGTTTCTAAATTTGAACAATTAAATCTTCTTTTTTTTTTAAAAAAAGGTACTTTTCTCAGTTCAGCTGTGATAAAAATATGCAAAGCACATCCAGAGCTCCAGGATAGAAAGCATGTCATGGGAAAGAAAGACACTGTGGAACTTCCAGACTCAGCTGTGTCAAACCAACAGTTATTTCAAGTAGCATGGGTGTGCTTACTAGAACCCAGCAGCTGAAACAACTAAAATTACTAACTGTAGCATGCTCCACAGCATGATCTGACACACATTGTACACATATTTATTTCTTCTACCGGTCTTCAACACTTCCTCTTATTTAAACAGAGCAGGTATCGAGCTCTAATACCACATTGTGTGACATGATGAAAAAGTAGAACTTTTAAAAAACATTTTTTTTAAAGACCTGTTATGGTGTCAGGGTGTCACGCATGTTGTGAACTCTGTGTCTGTGTCTGTGCATGTACAGGAAACACCTGCTGTATACAGGCGCATGTAAAAAAAAATCAGACTATCGTGGAAAAGTGAATTTGTTTTCCGTAATTTAATTTAAAAAGTGGAACTTTCATAAATTTTAGATTCATTACACATAAACTGTCATATTTTAAGCCTTTTTTTTTTAAATCTTGATTATTACGGCTTACAGCTCATGGAAATCAAAAATCCAGTATCTCACAATATTAGAATAAAGAATGTATAAATTGGATAAAAGCGTCTGCTAAATGAATAAAAAAAATAATACAGAAATGTTGACCTTCTGAAAAGTACGTTAATTTATGCACTCAGTACTTGGTCGAGTCTCCTTTTTTATTTCCTTGAGCTGTACGCCGTAATCATCAAGATTAAAACAAAAATAGGCGTGAAATATTTCACTTTATGTGTAATGAATCTAGAAGTTCCACTTTTTGAATTAAATTATGGGGAAAGAAGGAACAGATTTTTTTGAGATGCACCTGTAGGTTTTATTCCAATTTCTGAAGAACGGGTTGCCTCTACCATAAACTGAGCAAAATGTATTATGGAAAAGTTACACACTGATATCTAAAAGAACACAATAGGGTTTACACATACTGTATAAACCCTCAGACAGTCTGGGTTGCTGTGAGGATGGAACACAGATTGGTTGTCTGTACCATTCCTTACTAGCACAACTGCAGGGAACAGTTTGTACATCCAAACAGTAAATCATACTGATGTCTTTTTCTGGACCTTGCTCGGAGCTTAAAGCTGAGGCAGAGGGCAGATAAACAGAACAGAGAGAAACATGCCTGCCATGTGATGCTAACAAAACTAATAGCGCTTAACAGCTGAAGGATTTTTTATGCTTACGTAACTCTACCCAGGAAAGTAGAAGGAGCGCTCAGGAGGTTATCGTGTGGTAAATAATGATAGCCATGTTTAGTAAAACACTGCTTGAAAAACCAAAGTTAAATGAAACCAGACATAACCCATTAAAGTTCAAATGTATACGGCACTGCTGCTTGCCTCAATTACAGGGTGAACTATAGTGACAGGATTAAAATATTACAAATATGCCATGAGTCAAGTACTTTACGTGGCTGAATCTGAAATATCATTGTTCAATATGCACGTAGGGTGTACATGTCCGGTAAGGAAGCCATTAGGGAATTCTTCTTAACTCACAGGTAATGAATATAAACTCAAGTTAAATAGTGACTTTAGTAAATTTAGTGCTTCTGACAGACAGCCTTATCCAGAGTGACTTTATCTTAATTATACAACAGAGCAATTGAGAGTTGAGGGCCTTGCTTAAGGATCCAGCAGTGGAAGCATGGTAGTGCTGGGATTTGAAATCATGACCATCTGATCAGTCGGCCAACATCTTAACCACTGAGCTACCGCTGCCTTTTGAATGTCTACATGGGAAACAAAAAAAAAGGTAAAGATTCTACACTATTGAAATGTTCTGGTAGAAAAGCAATCCTAGCCGGAAATATCATCAGGACTATTGTGTTTGCCCAATCAATGGTCTGCACAATGTTTAGCTCCACCTGTATGTCCTGCTTACGTAGGCTTGCATACAGTGGTGTTCCTCATTTCCTGTTCCTTTGCATGTTTGTCACACTTAAGTGTTTCGGAACATCAAACCAATTTAAACAATAGTCAAGGACAACACAAGTAAACACAAAATGCAATTTGTAAATGAAGGTGTTTA
>JAFFST010049242.1:98436-110970 GCA_022414735.1 Noturus placidus | reverse complement strand
ATATAGTACTGGCTGGAACGAATGGGAGTTTAAAGACGGCACTTTCGACATAAATGTTTACTACTCATTTGCATCTTCTGTAAGCTCGCGCGTGGATGTTTTCAGGAGAAATTAAACCTTGATTGCACTGCGGGTTTAAATGTTATGCGGTATCCTGCGGAAATAATCCGCTCTGAAACTGGTCTGAACTGGACAGAGTGATGAGCGCCCCCTCCTGGACGCCCCCCTCCCCACACCTTGTTGTACATGCATGTAAGTGCTGTTTGCAGAGGAAGGACTCTCTCTGTGCGCTTCCTGCTTTCAGCACTCTCTCATCCTCTGTTGGCTATTGGAAAATGACAGTTCTTTCCGTGTCGCTCTCGAGAAATACCCAGGATGACATTTCTGCGATGGTTCTCCTGGTGCATGACAGCTTGTCATGTTAATGCTCCATCACATCATGTCATAGATCATACATCATATCCTCCAACCCTGTTCATCGAATCGAATCTAGAATCTCCCACTCGCGTCTGAGTAAACATCTGCAATGGGTTATTTCTTACCGTGCAGAAAAACAGCCAAATACAGACTCCATGGATGCTTTGATGTCTTGCTGTGTGTATATTTATATAGCACACACTTGAGTGTTAAGGCTTATTGTCGAGGGCTCATTTGAGCCGGTAAACATATTGCGTAATGCATCAATACAAACTGCATTTGAACATCTGCAATGCTGCATGAAATAACTCATTCCTTCTGGTATGATGATGATGATGATGATGATGATGATGATCTCAACTATTCTTTTAAACAAGGATGCTCAGCCCTGCAGTGCAAGCTCGAATACAATATAAGCCTAACACTTGTAATTCCGTCTTTCTTTATATCATTATTCTACAAATAATAATAATAATAATAATAATAAATTGATGATGTTCGATGTGTTGTCACAGTGTATAACCATCAGTTCTTTACAGTGCTGTAACTTACTGCAGTGCCTCCTTACAATAAACAGAAGTCATACCTGTTTATCAGTGATCTTCAGCGGAATCTTGCTCTTTTCCGACCCATAGATGAGTAAATGTTCCGACCTTACGATTAATTTGACTTCTCTGTCTCTATACATTTTCTAAGGTAAGAGGTTCCTGTTTTATATTTGCACCGCTTGCTTCATAAACAAGACAACTTCCTGATTGGCTGTTGGCTGAGCTAGAGCCGAACGCAAGCCAATCAGGAGCGAGCACTCCTGACTATGTAATGAGATCTTATGTTTTCTTCTCTGTGTCCCACAAAAGAACATTTTTCGGTGAACCGGATGTGTTCTTGCGGACTATAAAGACAGTCTCTCCGATTTCTGAAGTTGTGTTGATAAATTTGCGTCACCATTTAATAGGACTGTTGCAATTTACAGTTCAGAACACAGATTTCCACATTGGCTCTAGAAGCAAATTAAGCTGGAGATAACAGTAACTACAAAACGACAGAAAAATAATACAACCCTGCAATAATAGTCCATACTTAGCCCATATTTATAGTCTAGGACAACTTTCTACACTGCCTTAATGAGGAGTTTAAAATACCCCTCTACACAGACTGACTATAAATAACCCAAATAAAAAATAGCCCATGTTAATCTTAATCATATAACCAACATAGTAATGAAATATACTCAGTGAGTTCCACAACACAAGAGCACAAACACCCCATGACTATTTGTTCACATTAAGAAAACTTTGGAGAGACAAAAGGAGTGATAAACCAATTTAAACACAGTCTCCATCTGGTGGTGGCAATCAGTAATTACACCTTTAATTAAAGCCACATATTCCTTACTTCTGCAGATTTCCTGCCTGTATAGTAGATTGTTTGTTCCTTCTAATCATTGGAATGTCTGCTCATTCTTGATTCAGTTACAGATCCAGCAATCAAGTTGTAATTAACCATATTGATTCATACGATTATTCATTAATCTAATTGAAAGTGCTGATAGTCAGCGGTTGGTATCAAAGCAAAACACAATAAATAAACACACACAAAAAACATAAAGGTCCAGAGACTCGTAACCTAGACGTGAGAGATGACGTTATATCTTCAAACCATGTGAATAAACCATGTGAATAAAAGAAATCATCACATCATAATGACGACTTTGCAGTGGTTGCATTTTTACAGCTGGAAACATGTGAAAACTCATACACTTATATATATATATATATATATATATATATATATATATATATATATATATATATATATATATATTCTGTTGAGTACGAGATTAAAACTTTAATCGGAAGTGAAGTTTATAAGAAACCAATAACTGCATGTTTCACACTGAGTTATGAAATCTAAATACTATCTACTGTATACAATATAATATTGTATTTAGAATACGATAAATCATAGATTAGAGAGCCAGAAGCAAATGCAACGTTCAGTTTTTGATACTGAATGATGAAAAGTCTTAATAAATGTGTTGGGCTTGTTTTACTTATATGTACTGCCCAAAAAGACAAAACACATTAAGGACAATTTTGGTTAAATTTGATTTATAACTAAAAATAAACTTGTGTACATTAATCATGTGATTCAAATGTCTTTGGTTTTGGAGAAAATACGGTATATCAATTTATTTACAGCACTTTGGGCAGAACACCTCATTAAAACTGGGAACCATTTAGAAGCTTTGGTGTTTATGGAGATGCTTTATAGGAACGAATGATTGCAAGATTGAGATTATACACAAACACACCAATCCAATCTAAAGTCCTGCATACATTAGTTATGAGATAGAAGCTTATTTGAATCATAATAATAATAATGCTAATAATAAGAATAATAATAATAATTTTAATACAAAAGATAAATAAACTGGCAAAATACAAAATCACATTAGAGTTTTACTGCATCATGCAAAAATTCCATGACTAACACTTTAAAAAACATGTTTGACTCAATGCTTATGGAAAGAGAAGTTTCCTAATCACTCATTCCTGTCTACTAACTTTAAAATCGGCATGACAGAGCCGTTTTCATTCCTTTTTTTTTTCCACTCCCATGTGCATTTATCTATTTTGTAACAGTAATGTAAAACAAACAACCACAAAAAAAAAAAAATAGACAATTGTGAAAGTAGAAGTTATCCTGTCAGACCAAACGAGGCGTCTCTGCAGGCTGACATTCAGAATTCTGGTCTGGTTAGTGCGTGTTTCAACACTGGCATTTAATTATTGCCACAGTAACGTCAATGGACATATGATTTCAAATTCAGAAGAACTTGAATGATCCATTGTGATGAATTGGCATCTGATTCAGAGTGTATTACCACCTCATTCCAGCGTTCCGGGTTATAGGCTCTGGATCCACAAAGATAAAGCGGTTCCTGAAGATGAATGAATGAATGAATGAATGAATTTAATGATCCATCTTGAATGAAGCGTTATGAATAATTAAGGTTTGGGCTAGGGGGAAACTTGGCTCTTGTGAAATTCAATAAAATAACTCTTACTTTTTGTTAAAGGCACACATTCTTTGTAAGATCGAGTGGACTTCCACTAGAGTGTACAACTTACACTCTTGTACACTGGACATTACAACCAGCATTTTATAGCATCACTTGGTGTTCAGTTAAGCTTTGAAATGACCTTAGTGTCTTTTAACATGGCATGACATTTGCCACTAGGTCAAAGCTAGAGTCCTGGTGAGTGGAAAAGATACTTGGTCGGACAAATCCAGGTTTCACATCTTGTTAATGGAAGAGCAAGTGTGGCACAACAACCAAAAAATCTGTTCAGTTCTTCCTGGTTTATACCTGGTACATACATTCATAGTACCTACTGAACATCTGTATGGCAGGGTGAATATAAACTTCACCACTGGTCAGGTTAATCTATTCATGGCTACAGTTCATCAATATCTTCAGTGTGACAATGCACCATGCAAGCCATGTATCATCAATGAATGGTTCTAGGAACCTAAAGTGCAGGTTCCAGTCACACGTCAACCTTTCCATGAAGTTTTGGGATGAAGTGGAAAGTAACGCTGTCTAATGTACAGTAACTGTGCAGCTCCTCCCACATGGTACAACATCCCTGTATAACAGATCCAGCATCTTGTAGAAGCCAGGTCCATGCAGATTCAGACCAAAACAGGCACATTACAATCCTAGATAAGAGCAAACTAGGAGTATCCTGAGTTTGAACTATTCCCTTTTACCAATAGCATGCTTTTAATCTACTATTATTTGTTAACTGGGGATCAGTAGCAGGCCTTGATGTCCAGATTGGGTCTGTTCTTTGAAAATTCCTTCAGCTGCCGGACACCTTCCTTGGAAATTTTGTTGTCAAACAACCTAAAAGATAAAACAGTGCATTATGAAAGCTCATTCACTTTGTTTAACACATCCGTGCAGCAGTTTGGTTATAGTGACAACATTACCACAGGTACTCTAAGGTGGTGTTCTCCATTAGGGCTTCCTTGAGAAGTTCTGCCCCTCTGTCCGTCACTTCATTGTCCCTAAGTCTAGAAAATATACAAACATAAAAATAAAGAATAAGTACAATATTAAGGAGTAAGAATGTTAATTATCCATCCATCCATCCATCCATCCATCCATCCATCCATCCATCTTCTACCGCTTACTCCTTTATCAGGGTCACGGGGAACCTGGAGTCTATCCCAGGAAGCATCGGGCACAAGACGGGGTACACCCTGGACAGGGTGCCAGTCCATCACAGGGCACAATCACATACACTCTCACACACCCATTCATACACTACGGACACTTTAGACACTCCAATCAGCCTAACATGCATGTCTTTGGACTGGGGGAGGACACCGGAGTACCCGGAGGAAACCCCCGACACACGGGGAGAACATGCAAAATCAGAATGCTAATTATATTCATAATAATTCACTTTATGTATAATTATTATTATAAAGAGTGTCCCAAAAATCTCCATACGTAGTGTAAATTAACACTTTTTAGCCTTTGAGAAAAGACGAACATATTGAAATTGTTCTCATGGCTGGATCGGGAAGCTGTTGCAAGGTTGTGATGGACTTGAACAGGAAACATGGCAAGCACATCACACACACAACACTGCTGCCAAACTTTTTAACAGTTTCAAAATGACTGGAAGTGTTGCAGACCAGCCGAGAAGTGGAGGTCCACGAACACCCACTGACGAAGGCACAACCGAAGTGGTGCTGGCAAACATAGTCCCCTACGTATGGAGACTTCCAAGACACCCTGTAGTATTAGATCAATATAGCACCTTTACAAAATGTAAATTGCAAAAACTTGACAGTATTAGTAAAAAATCAAATCAATGTACTGTATATAAAACAGAAAACCTTATTTAAAACAATACAATTACAAAAAAATCAGCTAAAATGTTGTTTTTTTTTAACTGAACTCTCCCAGTGTTTACCCCATGAGTGTGTTTTCAAAAGAATAATTCTTACCTAATATCTTTTAGAGTACGATTAGTCGTCAGTAATTCAGCAAGAGAGGCAGCTCCAATGTCACCAATATTATTAATAGCCATTCTGCCCAAAAATAATGCAAAGTCAATATTATAAAAGGATAACACTGTGTATCATCAGCATTTTATCTGAAGGATACATATTTATGTAAATTTAAATGTAAATACACTCAACCAGTGAAAACTGAAACGTTCTCCATTACCTGAGGTCAATCACTGTGTTGTTCTGTTTAAGTCCCTCTGCTAGGATCCTGACTCCCTCACAGCCCAGACCCGTCGATACCACCCTGATACACACACACACACACATAATGCGCACACACACTGTCACTGTGAACTGGGAAAGTGTTAGAAATCAAAAGGTCATTAGTAACTCTAACTTACCACAGTCTCTCGATATGACAGTCAGGACTCTGCAGAGCAACAGACAACACTTCTGCCCCCTTTGGACCAAGAGGATTCTGTGCAAGCCTTTGGAAAAAATAATGAAAATTTTAATAATGAATGATTAAAGCAAGTTCAGTAGCTCCTAGTAGCTCAGCAGCTCCTCAACAGATCATAGTTGTATACATGATCGTCAAAAGGTGATGCATGAAGTCACCTGAGGGTGGAGAAGAGGGGAAGAACAGGCAGGAGTCTGCGCAGTCCCTCTGCATCGAGCCCCTGTGCATCCAAGTTGAGCATCTGCAGGTCCGGACTCAGCTGCAGCAGGAAAGCTAGCTCACTCCAGTCCCTATAAGCTACAGTACAATGACCCATACCCTCCTGAGAGAGCAATTTTAGCCAGTCCTGCAGTCGCTGAGGCAGTCCAGGGTCCTTAGCCTCGTAAAGGCAGTGGCACACATTCAGCTGCCTTTCAGGACTCAGGCTGGGGCTATGGAGCTGCGAGTGGAGCAACTGCAGCACAAATGGAGGAGAAGCATAAAGCGAGGGCACACATGAGGCCAAATAAGACTTTGGCTCATCCCGGAAAAGGTCATGTAAGATGAAGCGGGTCTTGGGGACTAGCAAGCCAGATACAAACCTGTGTAAAAAGTGAACAAATGATTATTAGAGCACTATTATTATAAGTGTCAGGTAAGAAATGTTGGGCAAAAGCAACAAAAATGGCAACCTGATGTTCCATAAACACAATTGTTCCAGCTGGAAGATTTATATGGCAGACAATATTCTGATATAGAGAACTATGGAAGTAGAACAGTGCTAAATGTCCTCAAAGCAAAATTTGCATGTTGAATTACATAAACTGAATAAATTCAGGTAATATTTCAACACATGGGGTGCACGGTGGCTTAGTGGTTAGCACGTTCGCCTCACACCTCCAGGGTCCTTGGTTCGAGTCCCGCCAGAGCCATGTGTGTGGAGTCGGCATGTTCTCGCCGTGCATCGGGGGCTTCCTCCTGATACTCCGGTTTCCTCCCCCAGTCCAAAGACATGCATGGTTGGCGTGTCTAAAGTGTCCGTAGTGTATGAATGGGTGTGTGAGTGTGTGTGTGTGATTGTGCCATGCAATGGACTGGCACCCTGTCCAGGGTGTACCCAGCCTCGTGCCCGATGCCTCCTGGGATAGGCTCCAGGTTCCCCGTGACCCTGATAAAGGAGTAAGCGGTAGAGGATGGATGGATGGATGGATTTCAACACATTATTTTTACCCTCACAAATTCAGGCATGCAAAAA
The DNA here is from genome assembly GCA_022414735.1 of Noturus placidus. Taxonomy (NCBI): domain Eukaryota; kingdom Metazoa; phylum Chordata; class Actinopteri; order Siluriformes; family Ictaluridae; genus Noturus; species Noturus placidus. Next base: position 103,828 of record JAFFST010049242.1, on the reverse strand, counting down.
TGTTTTAAAATTCAGGTCTTACAATTCAAGTCTTCACATTCGGGTCTCACAGGAAGAGCAATGGATTTGTGATACTATCGTTGCAGATACTATGTTACTCTGGGCTGGCCCCAAACTCTGGTGGTTGTGTGAGTAGTGGTGGGATTGTGCAGACAAGCCACAAGAGAAGATGAATCTAGCAGACTGGTATACTGCTGGCTCGACATTGGACGTTCGATATTCGCAGATATGTGCAAATTAAGGGAGCGTCTCTAAAGTTACATACGACATTGGTCTACATGTTTCTAACTTCAATTGCATTCGACGAGAATGACTTGGTCATAAAACCAACTGTAAAGTGTTCATCTAGATCTCAGCTAGGACATTTGGCATTATTATAATTTATCAATTTGTATAGCGCTTTTTACAATGGTACATTGTCTCAAAGCAGCTTTACAGAAATATCATTTTTACATTTACAAGCGACTTACTAATGAGATCACATTCACACACCAATGATAGCAGAGCTGCCATGCAAGGTGCTAGCTTGCCATTGGGGGCAACTTAGGGTTCAGTGTCTTGCCCAAGGACACTTCGGCATGGGATCACCCGGGCCGGGATTCGAACCACCAACCCCACGATTCGTGGATTAGTGGACAACCCGCTCTACCCACTGAGCCACAGCCGCCCTATATATTATACTTCCATAGAGAACACTCTTACTACATAGATATACAGAGGAATATAAGGAGGTTCTTCCTCTCATGCACTGACATTTAGGATTTTTAGCCTCGGTAGTATGCATGGATTTAGAGGAATTACTGAAGGGAGGGGCTGTATTTGTTTCAATTTTGGGTACCAAAACAGCAGCTCTAACTTGTAGCTCTAAAATCAGTACAACTTTACATCATTTACTACTGACCAGCCTCTGAACATTAACGTTAATACAATACGGTCATTTTGCAAACAAGATATAAAGCTTTTTGTGCAGAAATTAGAAAAAAGATTTAGAGACACTACTGGAGATGCACTATTGAGTGAGGCAAAGCAAAGTCAAGCAAAACGGGTGTAATAACGTATATTGTTAGTGTACAAAATGTGACTAATTCACGATAACCTATTGAATAATAAGTGCTCTGTGGTCTCCTGTTTAATTTCTGCCTACATCTGACAGATTAATGTGTACTATTGCAGAAAGAAATGTTAACTTCTATAATCATCAAATAAAGAAAATAAGACCACAGATTTTATACATAAACTCTTTTTAACAGTGGCCCTCCTTTAGTTACATTTTGTGTAAATGTTTCCGTAGGCAAAAACTAAACTAGCCATTCCTTCCAGATTTACAATTGTTGGTATGCCAAAAAAAAGGAGTTTGTTAATGCGAGGTTTGTTAATGTGAGTTTGTTAATGCGAGGTTTGTTAATGCGAGGTTTGTTAATGCGAGTTTGTTAATGCGAGGTTTGTTAATGCGAGGTTTGTTAATGGGAGTTTGTTAATGGGAGTTTGTTAATGCGAGGTTTGTTAATGCGAGGTTTGTTAATGCGAGGTTTGTTAATGCGAGGTTTGTTAATGCGAGGTTTGTTAATGCGAGGTTTGTTAATGTGAGTTTGTTAATGTGAGTTTGTTAATGCGAGGTTTGTTAATGTGAGTTTGTTAATGCGAGGTTTGTTAATGCAAGGTTTGTTAATGCGAGGTTTGTTAATGCGAGGTTTGTTACTGTGAGGTTTGTTAATGTGAGGTTTGTTAATGCGAGGTTAATGCGAGTTTGTTACTGCGAGTTTTGTTAATGCGAGTTTGTTACTGCGAGGTTTGTTAATGCGAGTTTGTTAATGCGAGTTTGTTACTGCGAGGTTTGTTACTGCGAGGTTTGTTACTGCGAGGTTGTTAATGCGAGGTTGTTAATGCGAGTTTGTTAATGCGAGTTTGTTAATGCGAGGTTTGTTAATGCGAGGTTTGTTACTGCGAGGTTTGTTACTGTGAGGTTTGTTACTGGGAGTTTGTTAATGCGAGGTTTGTTAATGCGAGGTTTGTTAATGGGAGCTTGTTACTGTGAGGTTTGTTAATGCGAGGTTTGTTAATGCGAGTTTGTTAATGCAAGGTTTGTTACTGGGAGTTTGTTAATGCGAGGTTTGTTAATTGGAGATTGTTAATGTGAGGTTTGTTAATGGGAGTTTGTTAATGCCAGGTTTGTTAATGGGAGTTTGAGCTAGCTAAATTACTCTGGCATGGTAAATATTATAATTGTAATAATAATTAAACCTATTTCTGGACATTATTACTCATTTCAAGTTTGAAGTTTTCTTATTCTATTGGCATGTTGCTTCTTTCTAGAAATAAATGCTTGAATTTAGTACAATTTCAAGCTTGAAATGAGTACAAATGACCTGAAATAGGTTTAATAATCTTAGATTTGATTTATTATTGTAATCTTATAATAAGAAATACTAGATACATTTGACTATATTCAAGGTATTCACATTTGCTAAGAAGTAATTTTTTTGCATTGTAGTACTGAAGTTAAGCATTGGGATGAAGAAAAAAAATGTGATGTACTGAACACTACACCTGCAGAAGAGATCCAGGTGTCCAGACTGATGGCGTTCTCCCCAGTGGAGAGCTTTCTTAATTCGTCTACGCAAGAGAACTTGTGGTCGCCTTAATTTACTAATAAAAGTCATTAGGTGCGTGTGTATTGTTGGAGCAAGCAGGCCTATGTTTGGCTTAAGTCCTGTGAAAGGGTCCGAACCTGACAATGACTCCAGAACATAATAAAGTGCAGCTAGGAACTCTTGCACACTGGTATGAATAAACTGAAAAATTCTTCTCATATGTTAGAGAAGATCTGTCCTCTTTAAGGCTTTCCACTAAGAAGGTACGCAAGAGATCATTGTTGTCTAGAGAGAAAGAGGCCAGGTCTACGGAGTCAAAAACAAATCTCCTCTCCAGCAGGCCTTTGAAGGCCAGGGCTCCCAGACATCTAAGCTTTGCTTTTGTCTCCTTTAGGACACGAGGGGCTTCCTGAAGCCTGTTGAGATGCATGCCCTCCACACACCCACTTACATGGAAGAGCAGTATGGTCTTAAAAAAGCAGCAGTAGATCTCAGTGATTGTGACCATCCTGGAGCCAATGGCATGTCTGTTGTTTATCACTGTATTACATTCAGATGAAGTGTGATACTGCTCTTCTCCTACTTCTTCACTTACACTTGGTTGTGACTCAAAACCCCGTGCTACGGTGTCTGAAAGGAGGCAGGAAGTGCCATTGTGCAAGGCAGTAGACACAATCCAGCAGAAGGCAGGGATGTGACACATGAGCTGAAGGGGTTTGTGGGAAGACACAAATCCCCACACGGCATCAGAAATCTGGCTAGAGGTAGAGCTTTGCTCAAAATACTGCCGTTGTTGAGCCGGAGAAAACCCCAACACACTGTAGAACTGGTTGACCAGTAGCTGTGGGACTTTTGTGACAGCATGAGGTCGAGAAGTGAGGAGAATAGAGATATCAGGCAAGAGGTTCCTTTTTATTATATTCACTACCATGGCTCCTACTGATAGCTCCCGCTCAGGGTCTGAACATTTAGGGGTGTGTTCAAAGTCCAAGGGGAAACTGAACTCATCAAGCCCATCCAGAATAAGCAGAATCTGGCCTTGGTTTGAGGTCATTAATTCTGGCAGAATAGGTTTGAGATGACTGTAATGATCAGACAGCAAAATCTGGAGGCTCTGGGGTTCAGTAATTAGGCTAAGTTCACGAAAAGACAGAGGTAAGATGATCTTTTGCGTGTCTGCATCGACAGCCCATTCCTGAACCAACCGTTTAATCACAGTGGTTTTGCCACTACCTGCAACCCCAGACAGCAAGGCCACACCTTCCCCTGAGGCAGAGAGCAGGCTCTGATAGACGTCTTTAAAAGAACAAGTCTCTTCCTGTCCTCTTGCCTGGGCCCTTCCTGTCCTAAATGCATCCCCGACAACTGATGTCTCATGCTGAAAATGAACCGGCACTAGTCGTCCTGTATGCCTAGAAAATGTAATGTCCGTGAACCAGACCGCCTTGGAAAGTCCAGATGTCGATCCGAGATAATTTCCCGGTGTGTGTTGCCTGACCAAGATATCCTTGTATCTTTGGAGATGGTCGCTCACAGGCTCTTTCAAGCTCAGGTTTGTGGTTCTAGTGAAGTTAGATGCTTCAAGTTTTGGCAACAGGAACAGAAAAGCCTGACATGGTTCATCTCCTCGTCCTTGTAGGACATCCAGAAGTCTCCTCATACAGTCTCGTTCACCGAAAAGCCCCCCACCTTTTATGAAGCTGATGTCCTCTTCTGTCACAGCCCCCATTTCAAAGAGGCGATCCAGGAGAAGGTCCAAGTGTTTGCTCCAGTTCTCCACCAGCTCCACTCTGCGTTTCTGGATCTGAATGCTGCATGCTTCAACAGCCATCAGGTTTGTTATGAGAGAAACTGACTGTAAATACTTTCCGCCGTTACTGCAGTCTTGCTGTTGTTCTTCTTGGAAGTTGTTCCCTTTGGTGAAAAGCATCAACATGTCAACTATTGGCTAACTCAAATGATGAAATGTCTTAGATCAGGAAGTAACACTGTAGCCATATTGTAGCTGAATACAACCAAAAATGAGTAACTTGATCAAACCTCGCACGTGGATCCCAGATCAAATCCAATCACGTGGATCCCAGATCTAATCCAGTCACGTGGATCCCAGATCAAATCCAATCACGTGGATCCCAGATCTAATCCAGTCACGTGGATCCCAGATCAAATCCAATCACGTGGATCCCAGATCATATTCAGTCACGTGGCTTTCGATCGACTTTATCCATACACCTTGGATTCAAGGTTTCAAATATCAGCGTTGCAGGACAACCCTTTATAAACTTTGAAAACGAAACTGCTTGTTTATTTTCCCCACATTAAGTCTCACACCTAACCAAGCACTAGTTCCACATCACACGACCTCGATCTAGATCACGGTGAAAGAAAATCTCGATAAAGCAAAACTTCTATCGTCCAGATTAATTACAGTCCATATTTCTCGCGCTCGCTCTGTTGTCCTGTAAGTCAGCTGATCAGTGACGTATTTGTATTTGCCGCGCCCATGACTCCGCCCCCTGACAGATAGAAACGATAGTGTGGGGCGGTATTCAAGTTTTTACCTCACCCACGTGTATGAAAAGGACGGACATGCGTAAGCAAGTGAAAAACATCAACAAACGAGTAGAATTCTCTCACAGAAAGTAATGAAGCCAACATAGAGAGAGCTGAGGCATGGGCGTGGGCGTAACCACGCACTCTTTGGGGGGGTCGTGACCCCCCCCAATGTTGAGGAAATACCAATCTTCCCCCCCCCCCCAATATACAGGAGAAAATATTCTCTATATGTTCCGCATTAAATT
>JAFFST010049242.1:73498-90466 GCA_022414735.1 Noturus placidus | reverse complement strand
ACAGTGAGTCTCCTGTAAAAATACTATATCGGAGTTTTTAAAAGTTTCAAATATATAAAATATATTTAAAAAAAAACTTAGATCTCTTAACAGGATTACCCATACCTCTGACGTTCCAACTAATAAATCTTAAAAGGCGTGCCGCCTGTCCTAGCCGTGCTGGGATCAATATTACTACTAACCATCTAATAAAGTAAACCATAGGGATATAAATAGTCAATTAGAGCCGGAGTGATTTCCCCTAGTTTTGCCTTATTAACTTCAAGCGAGGGAGAGAGAGATTTAAAAAAAATAATAATTATTTTTTTTTTTAAAAAGAGAGAGGCTTGTAAGGGACCAACTGTTTATGGCTGTTATAACAATGGTCATAACAGGGACAGGCTTGTATTGTGGATATTCCACAACATTAAACCTAACTATAAATGAATAAAAAATACTCCTTGGTAAATTAAGAAGAATAAAACTATTTGTGACATGATGGTGTTGCAAAAGGATTAACTTGTTGAGTTTTTGACAACACAGCACATCCCAGTAGGTTTTATTTCCTAAAAAATATATAATAAATATACGATCCATTTCACACTATTTACTATATATGAGACAGAAGGCACCAGAAAAATGGCCTAATATTAAAATCAGCCACTCGAGAGGACAACGTTTAATTGATGGAACATTACTAGTCATTGTGACAAGGCCCTTAATAATTGCTCTAAATGTTATTTTTATGAAATCTTACAGTAAGTCAGCGCTTCACTACTAAGCAATGAATACATAATTACTATTCTAACATACAGGAATACGCATTATGAATGCAAGTTCTTGGGATCACAATAGTATATAGTCATATAGGCCACCCCCTATTCTGAATGTGGAACAGAAGATCTGATAGGACCAGATAAGGAATCCAGATCAGAGAGCATTTGTGAGGCAGACACTGGGGCTAACTTGGCCTGGTGATACCACAGATTACTCACTATATATTTAGGCTTCTTTACATTTACATTACATTTATTCATTTAGCAGACGCTTTTATCCAAAGCGACTTACAAATGAGACACACACACACACACCAATGGTAGCAGAGCTGCCATGCAAGGTGCTAGCTTGCCATCGGGGGCAACTTAGGGTTCAGTGTCTTGCCCAAGGACACTTCGGCATGGGATCACCCGGGCCGGGATTCGAACCACCAACCTACCATTAGTGGATTAGTGGACAACCCGCACTACCGACTGAGCCACAGCCGCTTCTTCTAATAGTACTGTGTACTGATAGGGCTGTAAAATGAATCATATTTGAACCATGTTCTTAATAAAGTAATCATTGTCACATATTCCACGTAATTAAGGTTAGGACAGATGCAAGAGCTTTTGATAAAGAGAGCCAGACAGACAAATCCAAATCATGAGACAATGGCATGATCAAAAAACAGGCAATGGGTCAGGCGATCATAAACGAGGCGAGGTGAGGCAAGACAAGAAATGAGAACGAGAAACAGGATCAATGACCATGAAACAAAATGAGGAACAGGGTACATACGCTTGATACGGTGATAGCACTCGATACTTAAACTCAATACTCAATACTTAAACTGTGTGTGAGTTTGGATGCAGGTGTGCATGATTAGAATGAATGAGTGTTCTGGGAATTGAAGTCCATGGCGGTCATGTTTGTATGCCACAGTGTAGGATGGGAAATGTAGTCACTGGTTTGCTGTCATATTACCATCATAATTGACTAGGATGTAGCTAAGCTTAGAAATTTATTTTAACCAACTTTGTGATATGATTATTTTGTTCGTAAGCTGCAGTTTCAATATTGCGCAAAATCCTTGTGATGATCAGTTTGGCCTTATTATGTGGTCAGAGTAAGATACTGAAGCAGACAGACCTGCGGATGGTGTCAGCAGCTTGTCTTCTGCCACGTGCTCTCCTGCGGGCCAAAATTCCTCTCCACCAGGCCTCAATCAGGATAGCTGCAGAACAAGAACCTTAAAGTGGTCAATTTCCTTTTGGACAAGAGAAATAACATTACATAGACAGTCAAAATGAAACTATTGTGTCTTCATGAAATGCTGGAAATGCCTTTTTAGCCATACCGGATCGTCTCATTTTACGGTATTTGGATTTCTGACAGCATCCCTTCCAGTTCGCCTGAAGCTTGGTTGCTGCAAATGCAAAGATATTAATCATGAGCAAGCTTTGCGATCATGCATATATACATCAATATCATATACTGTCATGTACATGATATTGATATGTTCAATAACATACATAGTATTATGAGGTTTTACCATGGTTTGATTCGTATTCTGTATACTGATATTCCCCAAAATTATTTTTGTTTAAAAAAGAAAGAAAAAAGAAAAGAAAAAGATTCCTACCAAGACTGTGTTTTCTGACTTCTAATGCATCTTCTGTTGCAAACAAGGTCTTTGGAAAACGGATGAAGATTTTGGTCCTGTAAAATTGCAATGTGTAATAATCATATTTTCAATCAGATTTATACAAAATACATGTGGAAACATCTGGAAAAGGGGCTTTTGGGGTACAACAAACCTGCCAAGTTTGTACTCCTCAGGTTTGTAGCCCAGGTGCCTGACAAGTGTGGAAACTCCATCTACCAAACGACCATCCCAGCTGGGCCAGGTGTCTGGACACAGCGACTTATACCTGTGGCAAAACCACACATACCATGAACTCTCCACAAACTGATCTGGGCAAACCTGATCACATGCACCACAAAGCTGTGTTGGCCAATGGTGACACCAAAATCCCCCAGTGATGAAACACTGCACAGGAACTGAGAGTGCTGACACTAAATTTACTGTATTTGTATGGGAACACGGACCATCTGCATTTCCCTCTGGCTTTAAACAAGTAGATAAAAACATCCAGTAAGAAACGCTGACCTCTGGAGGAAGATCTCGTAGCGACGTCGGTATGCAAAGCCCGCTCTCCTTACTCTTAAATTCTCCATCAGGCCCAGATACTTCACTTGATGTCTGATCAGAACATCGTCAAATCGGCCTGCGGAGAGACACACAACGTCCAAAAGTTTAAATTTGACTTCAAATGCAGAAATTCTTGATATAACACAACAGGGGTGCCTCCACCGCCAACAAGTCTTTCTAGCCTTTCTTGTTGCAAATTTGTATGCCTGGAATACCATTTAAAATCAGAACATACTTAAATCAGAAAGGAAGCTATTGAAGGAAAACTATTTCGGACATTTGACCTTGCTCCGACCTTGACCCTGATGAGTCCATAATAAATCCTTCAAACATTCAACTACTTGTTCTTGATATTGTGATATACCGTGCTGAAGATATAAGCTCGTCTGGACGGGCGGACAACCCGACACACATATTGCTTCCACTACCTAGTGGCATAAAAACAACTCGACATATAAAAGAGTAATATACAACAGCGAAAATAATCAAAGACTGTTACTATCCTGAGAATGAGTATTTTCCAATAACAGCATAAAGTGTTTTATTCCTCTCATACTACAGCAATTTGCCAACGACTAAATTATGAACACATATCAGCTGCCTTTCTTTTTGTCCCTCTCTTAAAATGAAGGGCTCCACCTGACAAGTGTCTTTTTGTAAATTACAACAGAAACATTTTACAACAAAGCACATGAATATACATTTAAAATGATACTGTCAGAGCTGCTATTATAGAACATTTATCAACACCTTCTGACCAATCACATTTGAGAACTGAACTGCACTGTGGTATTAGTTCAGTTTAATCACACTCAAAACAGTAAAGACAGAGTAATTGAGGCATAGAAAAACAAACCAAACAAAAAAAAAAACCACACCAAAAGCGTGGCGTGTGGACGGACAGTGGACCAAAAACACCAAAAGTATAAATGATGGCAAAGTAATATATTTAGCACAGAAGGAAGAGATTTTTTTTCCTTCTGTCTACTAAAGGATTCCCTACATGGCTGTGCTGTTCATCACCAAACCAAACAGGATTGCAGAACATATAAGACCAATCACACCATTTAAGCATGAGAAACAAACACACACACACACACACACACACACACACACAAGTCTAAATCTGGGAACTCACCGGCCTGCTTGGCATCGTTAGGTTTGATGCAACGCACGTATGACGGTTCCTTAGACATGAGGATTTCCATCAGCTTGGCCAGGCTGTTCTTAAACTGGGTAGCCGTCTAGGCTCGGGGTAAACAAAATAGAGGCAAGAAAGAGAGAATGAGAAGAGTGAAGGATTGGAAGAACACACGTCTTAGTGTGCAGATTCAGCCAGGCAGTGACAGTGTGGGAGAGGATGGCCATAAACAATGCATACAAACAGCTTAGCCACATCATCATCAGCAGCCCACTCTCTCTCAGCCAATGGCCTACTGCAGAGTGGGCACGCACGCACACACAATGATGAGTGTGACCCAAGAGTCAGGGCATTCCTCACAGTGTGGGCTCAGAGCAGAGATTCCCCTTCATATCACTCGGTTTAGATCATGAATACTCAAAATTCACATTTTGATGCAAACGGGGAAAGAAAAAAGGAAAAGAAAAGACTATTCTTTCTCACCGTTTCTGGCCTCTTCTTGTCCGTTAACTCTTCGCGGTCAAAACACTGAGTGAGGATCTTGTTTTCCGACATGCACATCACCTGCGTCAAGCACGATCACATACCCAGACACCGTCATACATTACAAAGTTAGATCAGCGAAAATGGAGCTACGACACAATGTTTGTGAATTGTCCTAGTCATACTTCTCTCCAGTCCCACACACTGACCTCTTTCAAGTTTCTGAAGAGGAGATCATTGTTCTTGTCCAGAAAGCCTGGGAGTGAGAAAGAACACAAGGGGGTCAGTAAACATGCTGCCGTGCAGAGCCTGAAGATCAGCTCTAGGCAGAACTCATGACTCGGGTATTAGAGCGTCCTCTAGTTTGGTGTCCGTGTCCTCTCCCTCACCGTTTACATTGTAGTTGACTTCTCCGGCATAATGCAGCAGCCTAAACTCATCTCTACCCATCACCTTCCGGGTCTTTCCGTCAGCCAGCTTATGACTGAGGTAGAGAACAAAGCAGAGGCAGAAGGTGTTTATAAACTACGAGACAAAAGTATATTAAATTAATAATAATAATAATAATAATAATAATAATAATGTCAATGTCATTCTGCTACAGGTAGAGCACAACATATCAAGAAAAGCCTGAATACCCAAAATGCACTTCATATTTACATTTATTCATTTAGCAGACGCTTTTATCCAAAGCTACTTCCAAATGAGACACACTCACACACCAATGGTAGCAGAGCTGCATGCAAGGTGCTAGCTTGCCATCGGGGGCAACTTAGGGTTCAGTGTCTTGCCCAAGGACACTTCGGCATGGGATCACCCGGGCCGGGATTCCAACCACCAACCCTACGATTAGTGGATTAGTGGACAACCCGCTCTACCGACTGAGACACAGCCGCCCTTTATTTATTGCTTCAGTATAGAAAAGCTGAATAAACCAACATGAAAAACAACTTTGATAAAACATTTGATCAGATTCTTCCTCACATCTTATTAGAGTGTCATGCTTGTAGTTTTAAACATGCATTAGGTAGTCATGTATTTGGCATGTTTATTGACCAAATTTAATAACTGCCCTTAGGCTCTGGGTGTGTTTTGTGTAAACAGAAAATCCCTCGTACGTTATAGACGTGACAAAGAGATTAAATTAACAACGCTGGCGTTTTTTGGTGTGTATATTTTAACGAACTGTGACTGACGTTAAGAAGTGGGCATGGCCGGCTAACGTGCCCTCAAGCTTCTCTAAGAACGTTAAGTCGGTGGCATCTCCTGGCCTCAGACATTCCTCATCCTACAGAAAGAGAGAGAGAGAGAGAGAGAGAGAGAGAGGTTACAACATTTTACATGTATTAATCCATTAACTAGACACACTCAGACACAGAGCACACAGGGTAAGGTATACACTCATTGACTGCTTTAATAGAAACACATGTACACAACTGGAGTTTGGAAACAGTCCATATTTGGTGAGCCTGTGCCCACTCTGGCCTCAAGCTTCACGGTGTTGTGCGTCCTGAGATGCTTTTCTGTTCACTACGGTTGTAAAGAGAGGTTAATTGAATTATTTGAACCTTCCTCTCGGCTCAAAATAATCTGCCCATTCTCCTCTGACCTCTCTCTATAACAAGGCTTTTCCACACGTAGAACTGACAGTCACTGAATGTTTCTGTTTCACATGAGGTCAGCAGTTTCTGAAATATTCAAGCCAGCCTGTCTGGCACCAGAAAAACAACAACAACAACAAGCAAGTTCAATGCAGCTGAGATCACCTTTTTTTTTTCTTACCATCTTGAGGATTAACGTGAAGATTATTTGAAGATTTTGTCCAGTATCTGCCTGATTTTATGCATTGTGCTGTGGCCACACGATTGGCTGATTGGATAACTGCGTGAATGAGCAGGGGTACATGTGTTTCTATTGAAATGTTCGGTGAGTGTTTACAGAACAAGACGGACAGAGGGTGCTTGTGTATCAGAGAGGGAGCGAAATCTAGCAAAGGTTACTAAAAAACAAACAAAAACTTAACCAGAGGTCAAAAGGTCTAATTCTAGTAAAAGAAAAGTTATGTTTAACTTGGACAACATATAATTATTAAAAACTATTTCTGGATATTCAGAGAAAATCCTCACCAAGATAGAGATGATGCCTTTGAACTTCTCCTCCACAAGATCACAAATAATCTTATTATTGAAATATTGCACAGGCTCCCACTGCAAACAGAACAAGAAAAAAAACGTCTCAGAGCAGGACTGCGTCTGCAGAAAATGACATTTAATCACACTTTCCGTGTTGGTCACACAGTTCTGAAAGCAAATATCTCTAGAATGACAGGAATTCAAGAAGCGGCCCACTCCGGGCGTGTGGTCACAAGCAGGCTTTCTTTAAGAGTGATGACTTTAGGATGCTGCACGAGGTCAACATTATCAGAGCATAGAAATGACACGGAACACATGTTTCAAATATTTACCCTTTAAAATAGGCATATAAAAGGCTCTCAGAGGAACGTCTTCTCCCATGACTTTGAATACAGTAGACCAGTGTAGAAGTGTAAGACGAGTGTGTGTGTGTGTGTGTGTGTGTGCACGCATGTGTACGTGCGTATGGAGGGACACCCTACCGTGATTCCCTCAGCTTCATACTCCTCTTGTTCTGATTTCAGTGTCAGCTCGATGAAGAGCTGCTGCAGCTTCTCGTTGCAGTAGTTGATGCAGAACTGCTCGAAACTTCACAAACAGAGAAAAGATTTATTGTGTGACTGCCTCAGCTACTTGATAACAGTGTTACAGCTTTATTCTTAAAAATGTAGACGAATAGTTTGCATTCTAATATTAAACTACATACAGTCACATGACGTGTCCGATTGTGAGCACAGACAGTAATTAATATTGTGTTGGGAAATAAATTCACACTGTTTTTTTTCCCACCCTGGAGACTGAATATCAAATAGAATATAGCAAACCTGATGTTATCACAACAACTTGTATCAAATATTCAGGAGAATGAATTTAAGTGTGGTCAAAATGTGAAAATGGTCACTGTTGAAGTTTTGCAATATTCAATCTTAAGTGGAAGATGAAAACCTCACTGAAGTTCCTAAATTAGCACTGAACATGTGACAGGAAAGTGTTATTGCATCATATAATATATAAAAACCTACCGTGTTGATTTATGCAAATGCAGGCCATGACACGTAATTTGCATATTCATGTCTTTCTGTACACGGCATTTTTCTGCTACCTAATTATTAATATTCTTTCTCGCCTCTCAAACGTACAACCTAATGCAGATTCAGTCCTATTATGCTCTTTAAACCTGATGGAATTACTGCAAAGCAGTACTTGATAGAACCCAGGAGAAACCAGGAAACCAGCAGCACATCATAAATGTTATTGTTGTTTACCACAAAATGCAAATTTGATTTGCACACCTGTTGTTCTGGAAGACCTCAAACCCGTAGATATCCAACAGGCCAATGACGGACATATTCTTACCACTGAAGAAGTCCTCCTGAAAAAACATCAACAATCATCCCAGTAAACACAGTGAAGAGACACAAAAGATAGAACACGTACTGCCAAATGAAAAATGATCGATATTAAACCAGCAAGCAGGTTTCAACAGTTAGAAAATTCTAGTTCAGGGAAATTCAACTTTTGAATGTGCGGCTGTGGCTCAGTCGGTAGAGCGGGTTGTCCACTAATCGTAGGGTTGGCGGTTCGAATCCCGGCCCGGATGACTCCACATGCCGACGTGTCCTTGTGCAAGACACTGAACCCTAAGTTGCCCCCGATGGCAAGTTAGCACCTTGCATGCAGCTCTGCTACCATTGGTGTGTGAGTGTGTGTGAATGCGTGAATGAGCCACAGTGTAAAGCAGCTTTGGATAAAAGCGCTATAATAAGTGCGCCATTCACCATTTGAATGTCCAGTTACATAAAACTGCATCCTTACAAAAGGTCCAGATAAGCAACCATCATGACTGAATGGTGACAACATTTACCTTTAATGCTGATTAATTCCTAGCCTTTGCTTCATTTCTGTTTTGTTTTGTAGCGCACGTCACATTTCCACTTTTCACTAGCTCAACTAACTCTGAACAGATGAGCCACAGATGAGATGAGTTTTAAACTTGAAGCAGAGAATAAAACACAATAGGACAACAGGACTTCTCTGCCCATATGTCTTTAAACAGTGTTTTGATAAAGTTTTGTATTATTATATATTTATTTTAAACCCCTCTGTAGAAACATCCCTTTCTGACCTCTCTATCCAATAAACTGCCTTCAACTAAATCATTCACATAACGCACATGATAAACTGGACTTGCTGAAATACAACCCCCCCAATAATTTTTCTCATACATTGCTCGCCTATGCTACAGTATATTTTAAAGTGCTCGGTTTGGTCCAGTGAAATACTTTGTCCACATCTGCCATCCAGCAGTTGAAGCCCCTGCTCTATTCAGTAAACATTTGCCATTTTGATGATACACCACTGGAGGGAGACAAACACCATCCCTCCTAATCCTACTCCCACTATGGAACCAATCTTACACTGATAAACATGTGTAAGTGTACCTTGAAGGCCAAAGAAGTATTGATTTTGTTCACGAGCCAGGTGAAGGTGCGTCCATAAATGGCTTTAGATAAAGCGTCTCGTGCTGAAGAAGCCTGCTCTTGATTCAGCGGACTCATCAGCTGTAAGATAGACATATATAAAGGAAAATGTCAGGCGTTGGTAACACACAAAAGTTTTTTTTTTGCATGAAACTAGCTTGCACTAGAGTAAAATCTGAGTTATATAGCTGTACAGTAGTTTAGTGACTAATAAGTATTATACCTCCTCTCCTTTGGCAGTAATCTTCTTATGTGTCAGAGCCTCTTTGAGAATGCAGCCATCCACACCTAATAACTGCAACGTCATAGTAAAAGAAAATGTTGCGTAAGCTTTGACATGCACCGTTTTCTTTTACACACCATATCTTTATATGCTGTTTAATTCTGGAGAAAAACACTACTGGTTGTTCTGGTGTCTATGGGTTAAAGGTGAAAAGGGTTCTATAGTGTAACAGCAATATTTAATATGAAAATAAATGTATGCAAAAGAATGTGGTGGCTCACAGGAAGCAGGTGTTAAACTTTGCCCTACCCAGTTCGTATCGTTCATGCGATAAGGAATTTGGAGATTTTATACAAGCATATAAAATAAAATAAAGAGTATTATATTTTGACTATTTGATTTATTTTACAGTTATCTTACACTGACATTTTAAAAGGGCTTAATTACCATAATTTTTTGCCATTAATCTTGAATGAATATAATGCTTAGTATAAATCCACAACATTCATTCAATGAATGTTCCATTTTCTTCAAATGTGTAACACACTGACTGGCAATGCTATTCAGCAGCTCCTGTATGCAGGAAGGAAGCATGTAATGGGGCTGGATTCTCACCCTGGCTAAATATTTAATCTGGATGTCTACGGTAATGTAGGCGTTGCCACCATCCTCACTCCCGTACTGAATATTCCCCAAATGTAGCACGCTGGCAATGATGTTTAATAGATCCTGCAAATAGAGCGAGAAATCATGAGGAGGGAGGGAGGGAGAGAGAGAGAGAGAGAGGAAGAGAGAGAGAGGGAAGGAGAGAGAGAGAGAGAGAGAGAGAGAGAGAAGGGGGGAAAGAGAGAGAGGGAGAAGGAGAGGGAGAGAGAAGGAGGGAGAGTGAAGGAGGGAGAGGGAGAGAGGGGAAGAGAGAGGGAGAGAGGGGGAGGAAGAGAGGGAAGGAGCGAGAGAGAGGGAAGGAGGGTGAGAGATGGAAGGAGGGGGAGAGAGGGAGAAAGAGAGAGAGGGAAGGAGAGGGGGAAGGAGAGGGAGAGATGGAAGGAGGGGGAGAGAGGGAAGGAGGGGGAGAGAGAGGGAAGGAGGGGAAGAGAGGGAGGAAGAGAGAGAGAGGGAGGGAGAGGAAGAGAGAGAGAGGGAGAGAGAGAGAGAGAGAGAGAGAGACAGAGATGGAGGAGAAGGAGAGACCAAGGGGTAACAGTAATTTTTTGAGACAGTCAGAATTGTCTCAGCATAACAAACAATTTTCAAATGTAAGAGAGAAACGTTTTCAGTAAGGAGACATTTACTTAACATCTTTTTATGGAAAGAGTTTTGGGTGTCAAAGCTTTGTGACAGGAAGTACATTATCTGAAAGGTCTTCAGGATAAAGGACTTTGTGCTTACCGGTTTCCTACAAGCAGAATCTCAAGAGAGAGAGAAAAAAAGACTAATGACTATTTAGATCTGTTAACATAAGTGATTACAGGTACTAACTGTACTAACCTCTCTAACAGGGGTTTTAGACTGACAGGTATCCCTAGTTCCTGACCTAGTGAACTAGTATGAGGATGTGTGTCTGATAGACTACAAAGTACTTCTGAGAGTTGCTCTGAATACGGGCATCTGCTAAATGCCACACATGTAAATCCCATACATGTAAAGGCAAATGTATACCTGTCTCGTGGGCATTCCACAATGTTAAATGTAGCCATAGATGGATTAAGAGTAAGACATTGTTCATTAATAAATATAACTGTTAGCAAACTGATGTGATAGAGGAGTAATGCCTGCTGTTATTGGAAAGTTTGAGGTTGTAACAATAACTCGATTATGCACCCACCCAATCAATGATCATTTTCCTAGAACAGCACATCCGGTCATGCTTTATTCCTTACTTATTGTGTGGCAGTCAATATCAATCGCTCGTTTTTTTTTTTAATCAGATGTACGTGTTGCATTTGCCGTACTGTACATTTCTTCCATTTCCTTTAAGTATTTGGGTATGAAATTAATTCCACTAATTCTAAAGCTATGACCAATAGGCCCTCTTACCTCCACTTCATCATCACTGAACCCAATGACGCTTAGAGCTTTTCTCACCACCTTCCAGTCACTGCGGTCATTAATGGAGCTCACTTTGGGACAATTACCCTGTAATGCAAACACACAAACAAACACACACGCACAGAAGCATTTTATTTCCACATCAATGCCATTTATAAACATTCATTAAAAGGTCCATTTGATATCCAACTACTACAGTGGAAAGCCTGATGCAGCCACAGGTCGTAGTGTGGTCCCATAAGTGCTGTCAGTTTTCCTTATGCATAGTTACAGCATTCAGAGATCATCATCATATACAGAATGACAACAACATGTATATTGTTGCCAATTTAGTTTGTATGTGGATAATTATGTAATATTAAATATAAGGCACAGGGAAATAATCTATTAAACTTTATATTACAGCAAAAAAAACAAAAAAAAAAAACAAAAGTGCACTCTCCTCACTTTTATTGAAAAATTGCAGCGAGCTTATGAATTGTTGGAGTTGTTTGGCTGGAGAGCAGAAACAACTCCCTGATTAACACTGGTGCCTGCACAGTGGTCTATGATGAATGATAGCTTACAGCATGTAATTAATGTTAGTCTCAGTTAATGTGTGTAAGTATGAGACAGAGAGAGAGAGAGAGAGAGAGAGAGAGAGAGAGAGAAAAAGAGAGTGAGAGAGAGAGAAAAAAAGAGTGAGTGTGAGAGAAAAAGAGAGTGAGAGAGAGAAAAAGAGAGTGAGAGAGAGAGAGAGAGAAAAAGAGTGAGAGAGAGAAAAAGAGTGAGAGAAAAAGAGAGAGTGAGAGTGAGAGAAAGAGAGCGAGAGAGAGAGAAAAAGAGAAAGAGAGAGAAAGAGAGCGAGAGCGAGAGAAAGAGAGAGAGAAAGAGAGAGTGAGAGAAAAAGAGAGTGTGAGAGAGTGCGAGAGAGAAAAAGAGAGAGAGAGAGAGAGAGAGTGAGAGAAAAAAAGAGAGAGAGAGAGCAGCAAGAGAGAGAGAAAGAGAGAGCGAGACAGAAAGAGAGAGAGAGAGCGAGAGAGAGAGAAAGAGAGAGAGCGAGAGAGAGAGCGAGAGAGAGAGCGAGAGAGAGAGCGAGAGAGAGAGCGAGAGCGAGAAAAAGAGAGCGTGAGAGAGCGAGAAAAAGAGAGCGTGAGAGAGCGAGAAAAAGAGAGCGTGAGAGAGCGAGAAAAAGAGAGCGTGAGAGAGAGAGAGATGTCTAATGTATATAGCCAACTGCATAAATACAAAAAACCCCACACAAGTAACCCAATATGCTGATTTAGCTGTCGCTTGTCCTGTATGAAAAGGTAGTAGCTCAACTGTATACAATCTGCTGTATAATTTCTACTAATCACAGTTACATTTGTGTAAAATATATTTTAATATTACAATAAAGCCTTGTTGGTGCTACTGTGAACACAAAGTGTCTAAAAAGTTTGAAATAGAGTACAACAAAGCCCACTGTGATCAATATGAACCATCACCTTAATAAGCATGTTTTGCGGTTGTTAACTGGCGAAATTCAGATCCGAGCTTTTAATCCGAGAATTTTTACTCATTTATGTGGATTTATTTGTTAGTCCGGGACCGAGTAAACATTGTTAAATGGTAACAAAATGCACCTGCATTGACTAAAGTGTTTACATAAATGTTACTTCCTGCTGCTTCGTTAACATTACGTACAGTTTATTAACGCTGATGATCATGGCTTTTTAATGGTAATGCAGTAAATAAATGTTCTTTAAGGTCAACGAAATGTAAAGCGTTACCCATCTGAATTTGAGAAATATCATACATTCATTTCTAAAAGGTAATTAAGGACCTGCAGAACCTTTAAAAGGCAGATAAAAGCAATGAACGAGCTATGAGCTCAAACTGCCAGCTGAAAATGTATGTAAATGAGAAGTACAGACAGGACGCATAAGCGGTATGGTATGAACGGGTGTAGATTTGTGTGCGTGTTTCTCCCTGACTCCCTGCAGGCAGAAAGACTCAAACACACACTCAGCAGAACAGAGGAAGTGAAGGGAGGGACAACGACTGTTAATTTCCCGTATTAAACACCAGGGGAGTGCAGAAATATGAAGACTCCTGAGTGTGTGTGTGTGCTTATATGCTGATGCATGCTCTCAATTGTCTTGACCTTCACGAGGTACTGGTACTGCTGTGCATTCCTCTCCAGGCCGAGTCTCCGGAGCAGATCCTCCTCCCCGCCCTCGAGGAGCTGATAGAAAATGTGGAAGTTTCGTTCTCCATTGCTCTGGTGCACGACACGAGATTTCTCCAGCAGGTAGTTTAAGATTTGACCCCCAACTGGAGCGCCCTGCCAATGGGGAAATCCAACGGGAATAACAGTGGGACGCTGACATACACGTATACACAAACATCACCAACACCACACATACATGCAAGGGCATACAGGTGCACAACCCCCACCCAAGCAGTGTAAAAGGGAGGTGGTACAGATGCATAAAAGTATGAATATTAACATCAGTGATGCACTGTAATTTTTCAACCATTATTCACTCTGGGTGACAAATAGCAGCAAAGCCACATTCCCGATGACAAGTGAACACATCCTCAGTGACAAATATTACCTTGAAGTCAAACTGGATGTCCATGTATTTCCCAAAACGGCTTGAATTGTCATTGCGCAGAGTTTTAGCATTTCCAAAGGCCTGAAATAGAGACAAATGAGAGTGAGACAAACGGAGAGAATGATCATGAGGAGAGAGGACAGAAGTATAAGCAATAGTGATCTTTCGGACAGTAACACACTTGGGTGTGACGACATGGGAAAAACGTTTTGACCTTTTCTACTACATAAAGACGACAATGTATATAATCTAAGGCTAATAATAAATTGATTTTTTTTTTTAAAGTGCTATTAAACAAAAAAATATATAGTCGTTATTATGGCAAAACTTTCTGTAAGGAAAGATTTACAGTAGGGGAAATAAGTATTGGACGAGTCAACATTTTTATCAGTAAATCTATTTCCAATGAGGCTATTCACGTGAAATTTTCACCAGACATCAGTATTAACTCAAGAAATCTGGAAATATAAAGAGTTCACAACATTAAAGTCCATTAATAAAGTTGTGTGTAATAAAGTGGAATGACACAGGAAAAAGGTGTTGAACATGCTAAGAAAAAGTAGTTCTCCAAGGCAAGGAACCAGCTGAAATCCATAAGTAATTATACCCCCTATCTATGCAAATTAATATCAGCTGGGTTAGTAAATTGATGGTCTATAAAAAGACTTTTCATTACCAAGGTGTCACACAAGAAACATCTCACGATGGGTAAAAGCAAAGAGCTCTCCCAGGACCTTCACAGCCTTATTGTTTCGAAACATATTGATGGAATCGGATACAGGCGTATTTCAAAACTTCTGAATCTTCTAGTAAACACCATTGGGGTATATATCCACAAGTGGAAGCAACATCACTGCGTCATCAACCGGCCATGCAGAGGAGCTCCTTGCAAGACTTCTGACCAGGGAGTCAGAAGAATAGTCAGAAGAGTAGCCCAAGAGCCGAGGACCACTCGGAAAGAGCTCCAGAAACACTTGGAAAGCAGCAGGTGCCATCGTCACAGAGACAACAATAAGCCATGCTCTCCACTGCTCATGCTCACCCGCTAGACTCCATTACTAAATAAAAGGCATGTCGAAGCTCGTTTAAAGTTCGCTACAACTCATTTGGACAAGCCTATGAGATACTGGGAGAATGTAGTCTGGTCAGACGAGAGCAACATTGAACTTTTTGGTCGTCATACTACACACCATGTTTAGAGAAGAAATGGCACTGAAGTGTGGAGGTGGAAGAATCACGGTGTGGGGCTGTTTTTCATCACATGGTACTGGCAGACTTCATATAATTGAAGGAACGATGAATGGAGCCCTTTCTGCAAGATTCTTAGAAGAATCTGCTGCCATCCACCAGGATGATGAAGATGAGACGTGGGTGGACCTTCCAGCAGGACAACGAGCCAAAGCACAGAGCAAAGGAAACTCTCAATTGGTTTCAGAGAAAAAAAATCAAGGTGTTAGAATGACCCAGTCAATCACCTGACTTCTATCCACTTGAACAAGAGTTAAAGACAATATGTTTAGAAGAATGAACCAAAATCACACCTGAATACTGCCCATTAATTTCTTCATACAGGAAGCGTCTTAAAGCGGTCATTACATACAAACGCTTCTCCACCAAGTATTAAATAAAATCAATACTTTTCTCCTGTTTCATTCCTCTTTATTACATATAACTTCATTTATGGACTTTAACGTTGGGATTTGTTTATGGTGAAAATTATCGGAATAGCCTCACTGGAAATATATTTACTGAAAAAAACATGACACATTCAATACTCATTTACCCCACTGTATTTAACATTCATGGAAGTAGTCTCCAGTGTCAGCACTTAGAGAGTATTAACTTCAAGATAGATTAAAAAAAAAAAACGAGAAGCTGGTAGAACATAAAAACAACAGTAACTAAGCTGATAACAGGAACTAAATTGTCTCACAAAAGTTCTAAGACATTAAACGCAACTACACTCCCCTCCAAAAGTAAGGCCAATTCTATTGTTTTCACTATATAGTGAAGACATTTGGGTTTGAAATCAAAAGATGAATATGAGATGGATCACAATTTCAGCTTTCATTTCCCGATATTTACATCTATGTGTGTTAAACAACTTAAAACGTGGCACCTTTTGTTTGAAACACCCATTTTTTTTAGTGATCAAAATATTGTTTCTTGCTGGTGTGCCATGTTAAAATTATTATTTAAACAATTAATAACTCTGAGTGTCTAGTCTTGGTTTGAGCCATAGGTTTTGCCTGTGAAGACTGCATTTGTTGTTAAAAAGGATAAACCAACAACACCAGAGAGCTGTCTAGGGGAGAAAAGCTAACCATTTTGAAAATGAGAAAAAAGGACTTCCTTGCCCAAGTGGTTAAATAGCATAATGCTTCATTCATTAATCACTGTGAAATAAGAAGAATAAAACACTTGGGGATGTGCTGTTTTATGAAAACAGCATTACACCACCCCAATCATGGATTACTGTCTTATAACACCGACATGCCTGACATCTGCTTACTTCCAAAGGTGAAAAGGGAAGGAGTTGCATTTGAACATGCTGTTCCTATTACTCTATAACACACCAACAACAACTGCAATATATTGATTTAATTTGCATAAATTAAACACATAATAAATAAAATACAAAAATAAGAAACGTGACAGTCTTTCTTTATATCAGCCGTTTTTCGTGGCCTGCAGCTGTTTTACCAGACACACTCTTTGGAGAAACCGAGGCGACTTTAGAAAGTTAACAAAAAAAAAAGATTTACTCATAGTTCGGGGGAATTATTTATGTTTTTAAAGCAGAAGTGTCAAAGTATGTTGAACACCCAAAGCCACAACTAATGGGTTTTCCCAGACCGCCACACACATACAGTGGTGTGAAAAAGTGTTTGCCCCCTTCCTCATTTCCTGTTCCTTTGCATGTTTGTCACA
>JAFFST010049242.1:2732-19864 GCA_022414735.1 Noturus placidus | reverse complement strand
TCCCTGGGATAGACTCCAGGTTCCCCCGTGACCCTGAAAAGGAGTAAGCGGTTGAAGATGGATGGATGGATAATATAATATAATATAATATAATATAATATAATATAACGCATTTAAAAATTCCATTATTATAAATTGCTAAATTTATTAAAAGTCTATAATTTTCAACGCTATTTTCTTCATATTAAATCAAAGCTACATTTATGGAAATATGTCAATACGATATAGCCGTGAGATTTTAAACCAACGGAAAACTACACAATTTCACTTCCGGTGTAAACCCCGGGCCTTCGGTTTACGTACTTCTACTCTTCCTCTGGAGTTCTATACGAGCTACGCTCAGAAAGTGCGTACTGCATGTTGGTGCATTGCAGTTATCTACGCAAACCCCGGGCCTTCGGTTTACGTACTTCTACTCTTCCTCTGGAGTTCTATACGAGCTACGCTCAGAAAGTGCGTACTGCATGTTGGTGCATTGCAGTTATCTACGCAAACCCCGGGCCTTCGGTTTACGTACTTCTACTCTTCCTCTGGAGTTCTATACGAGCTACGCTCAGAAAGTGCGTACTACACGTTGGTGCATTGCAGTTCTCTACGCACAACGTGTAGAATCGTTTAGCTTGTGCGCCATTCTGCAGAGCTGAGCAGGAAACTGCAAAGAGCAGGTCGAGGTGGCGAGGAGCTGGTTTTTTTTCCCCCCAATAAAGTAAGATGTTTTCAGATGTGTTAAAGAGTTTCATTTTATTTTAAGCCTGAGATCCGCAATATGTTGTTATTTGGCTTTCTGTGCAGTATGAGTGAGATGCTACGTAGCTAAGTTAGCCTGCTAGCATTGTTACATGCTGGCCGACATTGTGTTGTGCTAGCTAACGTTAGCCTTCTTCCAGTTAACATAGTCTTATATTTCACGTTGTAGCTATCTTTTATTTTATTCTTTTGTATGTATGTATGTATTTATTTATCTGTTCATTTATTACCAGACTTATTTCTTGGCTACTGCTCTTTAGTAGCTAGTTTTCAGTTGCAAGGCAATGCTTTTTGTTGCTAGCTTTAAGCTAAGCAAAGTAAAAAAAAAAATCCTTTCTGTTATATTTCTAAAGAAGTCGTCCTGTTGGGTCTTAATGAGGGAATAGTCGAGATTTCGTGCTTCCCTGCAGGAAGTGACGTCTGCTCATTCAGATCCGCACACTGAGACCCTACATGACCCGTGATGTACTGTTCTGCGAGATCATTTAGTGCTGTGGGTTTATTTATGTCCTGCTGGAGCTAATTATCACTCAGGTCTTGTCCTTTACATCCCACAGACGCTGCCATGGCAGCTGCATTTCCTTACAGAGGAGTCCCAGGTGGGATGCCACCGGGTGTTGTTCCTCCTGCTCCTGTACCTGACTACATGACTGAGGAGAAACTGCAAGAAAAGGGTGAGTTCTTGGGGTTTTGTGTGTCCATATATATATATATATATATATAATATATCTACAGGGCGCTTAGTGGTTTGCACGTCCGCGTCACACCTCCAGGGTCCGGGGTTCGAGTCCCGCCAGGGCTGTGTGTTATTATATTCAGGCTGCATGTTCTCCCCGTGTGTCGGGGGTTTCCTCCGGGTACTCCGGTTTCCTCCCCCAGTCCAAAGACATGCATGTTAGGCTGATTGGCGTGTCTAAAGTGTCCGTAGTGTATGAATGTGTGTGAGTGTGTATGTGATTGTGCCCTGTGATGGACTGGCACCCTGTCCAGGGTGTACCCCGCCTTGTACCTGATGCTCCCTGGGATAGGCTCCAGGTTCCCCGTGACCCTGAAAAGGAGTAAGCGGTTGAAGATGGATGGATGGATATATATATATATTTATACAGAATTCTGTTTCATTCGTGTGTATTACTCACACTGGTTCGTTCTTCGTCTTTTTTTTATTTTATTTTGAAATACTAGCTCGAAAGTGGCAACAGCTGCAGGCGAAACGCTACTCGGAGAAGAGGAAATTCGGGTTTGTGGATGCTCAGAAGGAGGACATGCCTCCTGAGCATGTGCGCAAAATTATCAGGGACCATGGAGACATGACCAACAGGAAGTTCCGTCATGACAAAAGAGTCTACCTTGGGTAAATCAAGATAAATCTGTGTGCTTGTAAAGACATCACTTGGCTAAATGGATTTTAATTTGACTACGTTAAAAGTAATGGGATTCGTTTTGAATAGAATATCTAGTAGTTTGCCAAAAACTATTCTTCATTTTTAATCGATACAGTTTTTCTCATCATATCCAAATATCCGTTAGTTAAGGTATGTTCCGTGTCTTTTAAGTTTCAAGTTGACTTGTCAGGACTGAAAGTGTTTTAGAAGTACCAGTCCAGCCAAATCGCAGATATTTGAGCAGGAGCTTCAGTAAAGTCTAGCACACACATTCAGAATTTCTATAAAGACATTACCACCCACTATAAAGAAGCTCTTTCAGTTTTTCAGCAATGGCATACAGAATTAATAGATTTAGGACACACTATGACGTAATGGAAACTACAAAGTTTGTAATGTTTTGTGCATTTTTTTTTTTTGCCTGTAGAGCGCTGAAATACATGCCTCATGCAGTGCTCAAGCTGCTGGAGAACATGCCCATGCCCTGGGAGCAGATCAGAGATGTACCAGTGCTTTACCACATCACCGGAGCTATTTCCTTTGTTAATGAAATTCCCTGGGTCATTGAGCCTGTCTACATCGCACAGTGGGGGTGAGAGGCATCTCTAATTAAACTATTTTGTACTGTGCACTTTAAAATTATTTATTTTTTAAGTTACGATGGAGATACTAAATCCTGAAGTCTTAATCAGTAACCACTCTTTCTTCTTCTTCTTCTTTCCTTTAAACTAGTGCCATGTGGATCATGATGCGGCGTGAGAAAAGAGACAGGCGACACTTCAAGCGCATGCGTTTCCCTCCCTTCGATGATGAAGAGCCTCCCCTGGATTATGCGGATAACATCCTCGATGTGGAGCCTTTAGAGGCCATTCAAATGGAGTTGGACCCCGAGGAGGACAGCTCTGTGACGGAGTGGTTTTATGAGCATCAACCCCTGAAGGATACAACAAAGTGAGTGAGGGACATTTAAAAAGTGTATATATATATATCTTACTATCTCACTACCTGTGCAGGACCCATCTTACTGCCCCCCCTTCTCTCCACAGGTACGTCAATGGAACTACATACAGACGTTGGCAGTTCAGTTTGCCCATGATGTCTACACTGTATCGTTTGGCCAATCAGTTGCTTACTGATCTGGTGGATAGAAACTACTTTTATCTGTTTGATCTGAAGGCCTTCTTCACTTCAAAAGCATTGAACATGGCCATTCCTGGAGGACCCAAATTCGAACCCCTAGTCAGAGACATGAATCTCCAGTATGTGTTTTTTTTTTTTTTTGTTGTTGTTTGTTTGTTTTTATAAACTTATCATCCTGATTCTGCCCCCACTAGCATGATTGAAAGCGGTTCACATCGAGTAATTTAACCTATTCCGCTTTGTATTACTACAGGGATGAAGACTGGAACGAGTTTAACGACATCAACAAGATCATCATCAGACAGCCTATTAGGACGGAGTACAAGATTGCTTTCCCGTACTTGTATAACAACCTTCCCCATCACGTGCACCTCACTTGGTACATGCTCTTTTCATGGTTTGACTGTCACACTTTGGTTAAAAAATACCTAAATAAAAACCTGCTCCTAATCCACTAATAATTGATTCATACCTAGGTACCACACACCTAATGTGGTGTTCATCAAGACAGAGGATCCTGATCTACCTGCCTTCTACTTTGACCCGCTCATCAATCCCATTTCTCACAGACACTCTGTTAAAGTAAGCAGTCCTGGGCTAAACATTTAAATGAAGCGGTTTAAGTCTTATTTAATATTAGTTCCACAGGATGAGAAATATCTACCTCCGTCATCATAAAACATTAGCGTTGCGAATTAATACAGGATGAGAATGTTTGCATCACACATGGTGATATATCGACGTTATTAGATTGTGATTTTATTTCTAGAAAAATTGTCATGATATTGTGGCATATACTAATATAAGGTTTTTTTTACTGCTTATAGATTATGTATGAAGTTTATCATTTTATTATGAAGCTTAATTTAATTATACATTTGTATAGTGTGCTCATTTAAATGGATTGGATTTATTTTTTGCTCTAGATTTGTTGATATATGGGTAACTCTTGTAAAAATAAATAAATCGATACATTTTGCCTGTCGTTTTAAATAAAGCTCTTAATTTAAGTGTGTTGCTTGTTGCCTTCAGAGCCAGGAGCCACTGCCTGATGATGATGAGGAGTTTGAACTTCCTGAGTACGTGGAGCCTTTCCTCAAAGAGACACCCCTGTATACTGACAACACAGCCAATGGGATTGCTTTATTGTGGGCCCCTCGTCCTTTCAACTTGCGCTCAGGGAGAAGCCGTCGTGCCATCGACGTTCCTCTCATCAAGAACTGGTGCGCGATTCATTTTTCTTCATGCGTGTCTTTTATATTATATACATGGTGTTTCTGTGGGTTTAAAAAAAAAATTCTTTTTAGGTACCGGGAGCATTGCCCTGCAGGACAGCCCGTAAAAGTACGCGTCTCGTATCAGAAGCTTCTGAAGTACTATGTGCTCAATGCTCTGAAACACAGACCACCTAAAGCACAAAAGAAGAGGTGAGTTTTTTTATTTTTTTTATTTTAAATGATGTCTTGTATAGTTCTTCCACAGAAGGCATGCTTTTTTTATTTTTGGAGAAGTTTTGTTTAGACATAATGCCTTTTACGAATACACTCTTAATGGGTTAATGCCTTTTATGAATACACTCTGTCATCTTTCCACAGGTACCTTTTCCGGTCCTTCAAGGCCACCAAATTCTTTCAGTCCACAAAGTTGGACTGGGTGGAGGTGGGTCTCCAGGTTTGCCGTCAGGGTTACAACATGCTGAACCTGCTGATTCACAGAAAGAACCTCAACTACCTGCACTTGGATTACAACTTCAACTTGAAGCCTGTGAAAACCCTTACCACAAAAGTAAGTAGATTCTGGGTCTGTTTAAAATGAAGCCGAACCTAAAATGGAGATGAGGATGATATTTTAATGTGCATGCAGCGTTCATCTTTTTGTAGGTGTTTACTAATGGTAACGTTCTACTTTTCCAGGAGCGTAAGAAGTCTCGTTTTGGGAACGCGTTCCACTTGTGCCGTGAGGTTCTTCGTCTGAGCAAACTGGTTGTGGACAGCCATGTGCAGTACAGACTGGGGAATGTTGACTCATTCCAGGTACTACTTCTATTATTGAACCAAACCTATATAAATGCATCTCAAATGACCTGTAGTAGGGCTGTGTGATTAATCGGAATGTCGATGATTATGAAAACAAAATAATCAAGATAAAACGATTATTATGCTGCATTCCTTTTCGCAATGTTCAAGTTTTGTCTTTTTAAAAACCGGTGTTCTTGTTTGTTTGTGCTTGTCTGTAGTTGGCAGATGGACTGCAGTACATCTTTGCCCATGTTGGTCAGCTGACCGGAATGTATCGTTACAAGTACAAGCTAATGAGACAGATCAGGATGTGCAAGGACTTGAAGCATCTCATTTACTATCGCTTCAACACAGTAAGCACCGTTTTGCACAGATGTAACACTTCCATTGAGCATAGAGCAAATTTTTCAAGTTGTTTTCAGGCTTGACTGTGAAGTTGGCATGTTTGTTATTAGGGCCCAGTTGGGAAGGGTCCAGGTTGCGGCTTCTGGGCTCCAGGATGGAGAGTGTGGCTCTTCTTCATGAGGGGCATCACTCCTCTACTGGAGAGGTGGCTTGGCAACCTGTTGGCCAGGCAGTTTGAAGGTAAATAAAATGCATTTGTGTAGTTGCAGGCATTATTGAACAAGCTTATACAGCATCACTATGGATTTTTTTTGGGTGCGTAAGAATGTAATAAATCAACGTCATCGTTTTGTTCAGGTCGACATTCCAAGGGTGTCGCAAAGACCGTGACTAAACAGCGTGTGGAGTCTCACTTTGACTTGGAGCTGAGAGCAGCTGTGATGCATGACATCCTGGACATGATGCCTGAGGGAATCAAACAGAACAAGGCCAGGACCATTCTGCAGCATCTCAGTGAATCTTGGAGGTGCTGGAAGGCCAACATTCCCTGGAAGGTATATATTCAGCTCTTTACGTATCGCATGTCGTAATTGTCTTGGGTCGTGTCTGTTTTATAGAACTCCAAATGATTAAGGTTTCGGATTGTGAGTTTAGATAGTAACGTCATCGTTTTACAGGTTCCAGGGCTTCCCACCCCCATTGAAAACATGATCTTGAGATACGTCAAGGCCAAAGCCGACTGGTGGACTAACACGGCGCATTACAACCGTGAGCGAATCAGGCGAGGAGCAACTGTGGACAAAACCGTCTGCAAGAAAAACCTTGGCCGCCTCACACGCCTCTACCTGAAGGCTGAGCAGGAGCGACAACACAACTACCTAAAGGTAAAGTTCTAGATGTGCTATTTCATGCTTAAGGAAAGAGTAAATGTAGCAGCAGAACCATTCCTGACTCTGTCTGTCTCAGGATGGACCATACATCACTGCTGAAGAGGCGGTCGCTATCTACACCACAACAGTGCACTGGCTGGAGAGTCGGCGCTTCTCTCCGATTCCCTTTCCCCCTCTCTCATACAAACACGACACCAAGCTGCTCATCCTGGCTCTGGAGAGGCTCAAAGAGGCTTACAGGTGAGGGCAGACCCTTCCAACGAGACATCGAAACGGATCATACGGACGGCTGATTGTAACGTTTATTCGGCGCGCCCTCTAACTGTTTGTGTATTGTGTGTATTAGTGTGAAGTCAAGGTTGAATCAGTCCCAACGTGAGGAGTTGGGTCTGATTGAGCAGGCATACGACAATCCTCACGAGGCTCTGTCCAGGATCAAGCGTCATCTCCTCACTCAGAGAGCGTTCAAAGAGGTGAATATGTGAACACGTTATGTACAAGCACAGCACTGAGACGGTGTCGAGCCTTTCAGACCTTCTCGTGATTCCTTTGTCCTACTGTATGTGTCTCAGTGCTATTTGTAATTTCTCCAGGTGGGCATTGAGTTCATGGATCTGTACAGTCACTTGGTGCCCGTTTATGACGTGGAGCCTCTGGAGAAGATCACAGACGCTTACCTGGACCAGTACTTGTGGTATGAGGCTGACAAGCGTAGGCTTTTCCCACCTTGGATCAAACCTGCTGACACAGAGCCACCTCCACTGTTGGTATACAAGTGGTGCCAAGGTGAGGGATAATGCTTCCCTTTGTTGTTAGACATGGTTAAAGGCGAGTGTTGGTTATCTGGTAACACAGACATTATTTTAGAATTTCAAGTGATCTGAAAATTAAACCCCCCCCCCCCCAGGAATCAACAACCTGCAAGATGTATGGGAGACCACAGAGGGCGAGTGTAATGTCATGCTGGAATCGCGCTACGAGAAGATGTACGAAAAGATCGACTTGACTCTGCTTAACAGGCTTCTGCGTCTGATTGTCGACCACAACATTGCCGATTACATGACCGCAAAGAACAACGTGGTCATCAACTACAAGGTCTGCCACTTGCCAAAAAACATGAATCATTTGCATTTGGTTTTATTTTGCATTATTTATGTAACTTATTATATATAAAGTTCATATTCAGTTTGAAAAGTCATGTCTAACAAGGATATTACATACGCTAGCGCTCAAAAGTTTGGAGACACTTCACTGAAATGTTTCTCATGATCTTAAAAACCTTTTAATTGAGAACTTTCAGCAGATTCTTCCTGGATTTGTTTTCTTCTAGAGCTGATTCTCACACAGAGCAACTATAGGCATTTGGGTGCAGGCTTAAAATAAATACAAAAAATAATTTCTTATTGAAAGTGACTTTCATCTGGTACGTGTGTGATGTAAAATCGTAACTGTAGGTAAATACATGTTGTGAAAAAAAAAAAATAGATTACAATTTTTACTGCAGCTTCATTATATTCTAGGAAAGCAGCACAACTTTCATTTCCATAGCTGGAATGTAGTTCTAAGCCAATTAACCTTTTTAAATGCTTTCTAACTGATTCAGACTTTCATACAAATGCGTACCAGACACCATTATCTTATCAACCGTGTGTTCTTGTCTTGCTCTAGGACATGAACCACACCAACTCATACGGCATCATCAGGGGCCTGCAGTTTGCCTCTTTCATTGTGCAGTACTACGGGCTGGTGATGGATCTGCTCGTTCTGGGTCTTCACCGTGCCAGCGAGATGGCTGGACCACCACAGATGCCCAACGATTTCCTCAGCTTCCAGGACAGTGCTACAGAGAGTGCCCACCCCATTCGCCTGTACTGCAGATACATTGACCGCATCCACATGTTCTTCAGGTCAGCAAAATCTGTAAAAATCGTGATCTAGTGGATGAGAAAATGCATAGTGCGTTAAAGGTGAACATGTAGAGCATGTGTTGTACATAATAAATACAAAATGAAGTGATTGTGGTTTTGTTCTCATTGGGTCCTGACTTTTCAGACACCTTGCACAATTTTACGGTTCGCTTCTGAACGGGAGTACCGTTTCTAATTAATGCACTGATCTGATCTCACAAATTATATATATATATATATATATATATATATATATATATATTTATATATATATATTTTTTTTTTAACTAATTAAATGAATAGGGACTCAAGGGTATTTTTGTTTTCTCAGGTTCTCTGCTGATGAAGCCAGGGATCTGATCCAACGCTACCTTACTGAGCACCCTGATCCCAACAATGAGAACATTGTAGGCTACAACAATAAAAAGTGCTGGCCCAGAGATGCTAGGATGAGGCTGATGAAACATGATGTTAACCTGTAAGCATCGACACACTAACCCTCGTTCTGATACACTTTTAAAATCCCTTCAATTTGTATTTGAAAGCATATACGACAGAGCTGATGTTCGTTTCGTTGTGACTTGTCAAGGGGCCGTGCCGTGTTCTGGGACATTAAGAATCGCCTTCCTCGCTCTGTGACCACCGTGCAGTGGGAGAACAGCTTTGTGTCCGTCTACAGTAAAGATAACCCTAACCTGCTCTTCAACATGTGCGGGTTCGAGTGCCGCATCCTTCCCAAATGCCGGACCAGTTATGAGGAGTTCACTCACAAGGACGGAGTGTGGAACCTGCAGAATGAGGTCAGGACACTAAAATAAACAATCATTGGACGCTTTTGAGACCATTTGACTAATATTCTTATTTATTTATTTTTTAAGGCTATGTCGTTTGGCTAAGTTTTATCCGTGTTTGTCTGCAGGTGACCAAGGAAAGGACCGCGCAGTGCTTCCTGCGAGTGGATGACGAATCAATGCAGAGGTTCCATAACCGAGTGCGACAGATTCTCATGGCCTCTGGATCCACGACCTTCACCAAGGTATGATGCAAGAAAGAAAAGGATGTGACATCACCTCGGCCACACGTTTCTAGTACATCTATAGTATAAAAGTGTTATATTAAGTATTATATGATTTTTCTTATTTTTACTTTTGCACGTCTCAGATTGTGAACAAATGGAACACGGCTCTGATTGGTCTGATGACCTATTTCCGTGAGGCTGTGGTTAACACTCAGGAGTTGCTGGACCTTTTGGTGAAATGTGAAAATAAGATCCAGACTCGTATCAAGATTGGACTGAACTCCAAAATGCCTAGCCGTTTCCCTCCTGTAGTGTTCTACACCCCCAAAGAGTTAGGAGGTCTGGGCATGCTTTCTATGGGTCACGTCCTCATCCCACAGTCTGACCTGAGGTAATGTGCCTTAGGGTTGAATATTTTGTCGTGTGTGTGTGTGTAATATATCGTAAAAAAACTACATTTAGTGTGATAACTGGTGTACACTACTGGTCAAAGGCTTAGACACTAGTTCTTTATTGATTTCCACAGTTTAGAATAATAGTCATCAAAACTGCATTAACACAAATGGAACTATTGGACTTGTGTTTTGATAAAAAAATCTAAAATAAATCAAAATAATTTAGTAGTTTAGCATCTTAAAAGTAGACACCCTTTTTGCCTAGAATTCCCAGAAATGTATTCTTGGCATTTTCCCAACCAATTTCTTGAGGAATCTCCTGGAGATGTTTTTAAACAGTATTAAAGGAGTTCCCACCTATGCTGGACTCTTATTGGCTGCGTTTAGGAATATTTCGCTCCAAGTCATCAGTTTAATAAAAGTTTTTTTGTAAATAAAATGTTATTTTTCTAATAAAAGAAATGAATATATTGGCACAATTATATTTTTTGTCTACAACACCGATTTCAAATATTGAATCATTCACCTTCAGATCTCCAAACTTTGGAGCAGTAGTGTAAGTTTGTGTCATGAAGATTTTGTTTCGTGCGTTACCAGGTGGTCCAAACAGACCGACGTGGGCATCACTCATTTCCGTTCCGGTATGAGCCATGAGGAGGATCAGCTGATTCCCAATCTGTATCGCTACATCCAGCCATGGGAGAGCGAGTTCATCGACTCACAGAGAGTCTGGGCTGAATATGCTCTCAAGAGACAGGAGGCCATTGCCCAGAACAGGTACAGTAATCGAACCAAGAATTAAATGTGAATGAAATTGAAAAAAAAATATTTTTGCTTTTTGTTTTTACCTAGAATTAAAAGTAGTTTTGTGTTCCAGGCGTTTGACTCTTGAGGATTTGGAGGATTCCTGGGACCGAGGTATTCCTCGTATCAACACCCTGTTCCAGAAAGACAGGCACACGCTGGCCTATGACAAAGGCTGGAGAGTCAGAACAGACTTCAAGCAGTATCAGGTTGGAACTCTTTCTTTCACCCAATATGATTTTGAGATGTATGGAGATCTTTCTATTTCTTTTTATGGACTGATCTCACAACTGTTTGTATGATGTTCTCAGGTGCTTAAGCAAAATCCGTTCTGGTGGACTCACCAGAGACACGACGGTAAACTGTGGAATCTGAACAACTACCGCACAGACATGATCCAAGCCCTAGGTGGAGTGGAAGGAATTTTGGAGCACACCCTGTTCAAGGGTACATACTTTCCCACCTGGGAGGGTCTGTTCTGGTAAGGGTTACTGCTTACCCTGTCAAAATTGTCTATTTGGGAAATTTGGCCTTATTCATCATAGAACTCCATCGGGATTATGTTTTAACCATTTATTTCTTCTCCATAGGGAGAAGGCCAGTGGTTTTGAGGAGTCCATGAAATGGAAGAAGCTGACCAATGCCCAGAGATCTGGTTTGAACCAGATCCCCAATCGACGATTTACTTTGTGGTGGTCTCCCACGATCAACAGAGCAAATGTACACAATCATTCTTACTGTAGTTCTTGTCATCTCTTGTCTTAACCCTATAGCTTCTTGCTTATGTCTTGTTATTTTTTTATTTATATATTTTTCCCTTTAGGTATACGTGGGTTTCCAGGTGCAGTTGGATCTCACTGGAATCTTCATGCATGGCAAAATTCCCACTCTCAAGATCTCCTTGATCCAGATCTTCAGAGCTCACTTGTGGCAGAAGATTCATGAGAGCATTGTCATGGATCTGTGTCAGGTTCGGCGTGTTTATACAGTATTTATTTATTTATTTATTTTTAACAAAGATGTGCTTTGTTTTTCCAGTAAGACTGGTGCGCTACTTGATTTGCATAACTATTCAACACTTCGTCACTGTACATGTCCTTCATCGAGATTTATGTGTGTGTGAAGGTGTTTGACCAAGAACTGGATGCGCTGGAGATTGAAACCGTCCAGAAGGAAACCATCCATCCTAGGAAGTCTTACAAGATGAACTCCTCTTGTGCGGATATTCTGCTTTTTGCATCATACAAGTGGAACGTCTCAAGACCGTCACTGCTTGCTGACTCCAAGTATGTTCTCAGACTCTGCCTGCTGACTGCTTTTTTTTTATTTTATTTTTGTTGTTTGGTTTTGTTCAGTGTGTGTGTGTCTTGCTTGTTTCTTCTAATGTAGGGATGTTATGGACAGCACCACCACTCAGAAGTACTGGATTGACATTCAGCTCAGATGGGGAGATTATGACTCCCATGACATTGAGAGATATGCCAGGGCGAAGTTTCTGGACTACACCACAGATAACATGAGTATCTACCCATCCCCTACTGGGGTGCTCATAGCCATCGATCTGGCATACAATCTGCACAGGTCAGTGTTTCGTAGGGATCTACAAGGCTGTTTTTATTATTTGGGTTTTGATATTCTGGCTTTGTTTTTTTTTTTATTCTAATGTGATTTTCAAAGAAAAATCTGTATTTCCATGCAGTGCCTATGGAAACTGGTTCCCTGGCAGCAAACCTCTGATCCAGCAGGCCATGGCTAAGATCATGAAGGCCAACCCTGCCTTGTACGTGCTGAGGGAGCGCATCCGCAAGGGTCTGCAGCTTTACTCCTCCGAGCCCACTGAGCCCTACCTGTCATCACAGAATTACGGAGAACTCTTCTCCAATCAGATCATCTGGTTTGTGGATGACACCAACGTGTACAGAGTCACCATCCACAAGGTAAGGATAGCCTCCCAGGCGTTCTCCGTTGAGCATTCTCTTCGAGCTGTGTACATTTGTGCAATTAAATTTGAATTGTGTGTATGCTCAGCGCTTTTCTTTCCATTACAGACCTTTGAGGGCAACTTGACCACCAAACCTATCAATGGGGCCATTTTCATCTTTAATCCAAGAACCGGGCAACTCTTCTTAAAGATCATTCACACATCTGTATGGGCTGGACAGAAGCGTCTGGGGCAGGTAGGATTATTATTATGATGATTATGATTATTTTTTACTTCTGTCATTAATGGCTCTCCTTGTCTGAAGTAAAATGGACACGCAGGCTCTAAGTTGATCTTTGCATTATAGCTGGCCAAGTGGAAAACTGCTGAGGAAGTGGCTGCTCTTATTCGATCACTGCCTGTTGAAGAGCAGCCCAAGCAGATCATTGTGACCAGAAAGGGCATGTTGGATCCTCTTGAGGTATGCTCACTTCAGAAGCAGTTTGTTAGATGCTATGAGGGAATCATGTGTGCGCGTACCATTTATATTCACTGGTT
Organism: Noturus placidus; assembly: GCA_022414735.1. NCBI lineage: Eukaryota > Metazoa > Chordata > Actinopteri > Siluriformes > Ictaluridae > Noturus > Noturus placidus. The sequence continues at coordinate 6,739 of JAFFST010049242.1, read as the reverse complement.
TACTCCCGTTTTCTAGGTGCACTTGTTGGATTTCCCAAACATTGTCATCAAAGGCTCTGAGCTGCAGCTGCCCTTCCAGGCCTGTCTAAAGGTGGAGAAGTTTGGGGACCTCATTCTGAAGGCCACTGAGCCACAGATGGTCCTGTTCAATCTGTACGATGACTGGCTGAAGACCATTTCTTCTTACACTGTAAGTTAACGTAATCTTTTTCTTAGTTTCTTTGCTTTTAAAAAAAAAATAGAAACATGGTAAAGGACTAGCAATGCCTATAACGAGGTCCCGTTCCTGTGTAGGCCTTCTCGCGTCTGATCTTGATCCTGAGAGCCCTCCATGTGAACAACGACCGTGCAAAGGTGATCTTGAAGCCTGACAAAACCACCATCACTGAGCCGCATCACATCTGGCCCACTCTGACTGATGAGGAGTGGATCAAGGTGGAGGTGCAGCTCAAAGATCTCATCTTGGCTGACTATGGTAAAAAGAACAAGTAAGTAAGGCTCCTCGTGTGAAGGAGAAATAAACTACAACAAACGAATGCCCCTATGAATAAGGCTATTAGAGGGTAAACAGAAAAAAAATCTTTTCATGTGAAAATGGTCAAAAATCAAGCATTAACATGAATGAACTGTATGCGCCAAGTCTTAGTTCTTTCACTTTTCTCCAGTGTGAACGTGGCTTCTCTGACACAGTCTGAGATCAGGGACATCATCTTGGGTATGGAGATCTCTGCTCCCTCTCAGCAGAGGCAGCAGATTGCTGAGATTGAGAAGCAGACTAAAGAGCAGTCTCAGCTAACAGCCACACAGACTCGCACCGTTAACAAGCACGGTGATGAAATCATTACTTCCACCACCAGCAACTATGAGACTCAAACCTTCTCCTCAAAGACCGAATGGAGAGTAAGGTAGGACATGACTGTTCAAGATGTTCCATATGTCCTCCTCCCTATGTAGCAGTGTATGTCCTATATTCTTGCCAGTGCACTGTATGGTTTTTATTTTTTCTTTCTCTCTCATTTATAGGGCGATCTCTGCAGCCAACTTGCACTTGCGTACCAACCACATCTACGTGTCTTCTGATGACATCAAAGAAACTGGATACACTTACATTCTGCCTAAGAATGTGCTGAAGAAGTTCATCTGCATCTCTGACTTGCGTGCTCAAGTGAGTCATACTTCTGCTGTTTCACAGGCTTTTACTTTTCTCTATAATATTGTTTACATTTCTTTGTTGGTTTTTTTTTTTTCCCCCTATAGATTGCTGGTTATCTGTATGGCACAAGTCCTCCAGATAACCCACAGGTGAAAGAAATTCGCTGCATTGTGATGGTGCCACAATGGGGCACCCATCAAACCGTTCACCTGCCCGTTCAGCTGCCACAGCATGAATATCTCAAGGTGTGTCTCTGTTCTTTAGTTACGCGTCATAGAAATTTCCAAATGTTTTCTGATCTCCATAGTTTATTGATTTCCACCACAGCATTGCGTGTTTTTTTTTTTTTTTTTTTTTCCAGTCTTAAATCTTTTTCTTTTATAGGAAATGGAGCCGCTTGGTTGGATTCACACCCAGCCCAATGAATCGCCTCAGTTGTCTCCCCAAGATGTCACCACACATGCTAAAGTCATGGCTGATAATCCATCCTGGGATGGCGAGAAGACCATTATTATTACCTGCAGGTACACCGAGGAAGTGCATTAGTAATAATTGGTTAAGTTATTTCAGTGGTCCTGTTCCTTGTGTCTTAGTTTCTTAGCTGATTCAGGCTGTTTATTTTTTATTACTCGGATCATTTGATTGGATTGAAATTCCATGTAGATGAGCCTTAATCAGTTTCCTTTGTTCTGATTTAGTTGTATATTATATTACAGATCGAATTCTGATCGAGTTGATTATTAGGTTGTGTGGAAATGAAGCCAGCAATTGGGTTGATTTTATTGTTCTCTCTTGTGTAGTTTCACGCCTGGATCTTGTACGTTGACTGCTTATAAGCTGACTCCTAGTGGATACGAGTGGGGCAGGCAGAACACCGATAAGGGCAACAACCCCAAGGGTTACCTGCCATCTCACTATGAAAGGGTGCAGATGCTGCTGTCGGATCGCTTCCTTGGCTTCTTCATGGTGCCTGGCCAAGTGTCCTGGAACTACAATTTCATGGGTGAGCATAACATTAACAGGCTGAAAACGTCGACGCACATTTTTTACTCCCACTTATTTATTTCCCCTTTTCTCCGTTCCAGGCGTTCGACACGACCCTAATATGAAATACGAGCTGCAGCTGTCTAACCCGAAAGAGTTTTATCACGAGGTTCACCGGCCTTCTCACTTCCTCAACTTTGCATCGCTGCAGGAGGGCGAGATCTACAACGCTGACCGTGAGGATATGTACGCTTAGCACCACAGACTGCTCCTGTTGACATTCGGTGAAACACCTAAGAGGCTTATGCTTGCAAATCTGTCGTGCTCTGTCCTTCAAGACTCGGTGTCGGCTTGGAAGCACTGTTTCAAACACCAGTTTTTAAGATTTTGTATAATGCTTTGTTGCTTTTTGACATGTTAATTTGTGTTAATACACATTTCTGAAGTGTAGTTGAGGGAAAACTACATCACTGTTCTTGGATAATAATCAATGCTCTTTCTTCATAATCTTAAAAGTACGTATTGTTTTTTTTTGTTTGTTTGATTTTTTTATTATTAAGTCAGTTGTAATATTCCTTTAGCCATGTTCTACCTCGGTCATGTACGTGGTGGTAGTTTGAGTCAAAAATAAAGATTGACACTTGAACGTTGACGCTGTTTTTCCATTGCGATCGTTGAACAAGTTTGACCACTTTCTGTTTTGCCTCAGGCTGGATCAAGATATGATCAGGGATGAAGCCTCACAGATTCTTAAACTAGTTAAATCAGGGGGGTCAACCTCACTTTATGTAACAGGCCACATTACACTTAGTCCAATGTCAAGTTGGCCAAACCAAATAGTGTTTGTTTATTTATCGCCGTTTATACGAAAGGTATCAGATCTGCATGCAGAATGCTCATGTATCGTCTACAAGCCAGACACAGGCTGCAATTCATTACCAAATTATACTCTTATTCCATAAATGTTAAATCGGTTCAAATTTTTAGCTTGCTAGTTTCATATCATTAGCTCATTTTGTCAATTGAGTTTTTCGGCACTGAATTTATTGCTCTCTTTTGCCCCCTGTAGAATAAGAGAGACTAGTTTTTGTATAGTGTTTTTTTTTTTGTGTTTGTTTGTCCGTCCATCATCGGTCTCCTCCTCCATACCTCCCCTTCCCCACCCCCCCCAAAAAAATCTTTCAATTTATGTTCTGGTCTACGAGATGACTTCAATTTTTTAATTCTGAATTCATTTGTTGCGCTGAATTAAAACTTGAGTTGGGTCAGTCGTATGTGATGCCCCTGGTTTTATATTGCTTCTTTTTATATCCAAGGGCTGCTTACAAAAAGAGATCTAAATACAGTTTGGTTAGCAAGAATGTAGTGAACCAGAATACTAACGTTTGGAGTTAAGTAACCAACTGCAGTCAGCAGGGTTGATTGATGCCCTGAGCAATTCCTATGTACTTTATGCAATAAAAGTGATTTTTGATTAATGCTGCAAAACAACTAAAAGTGGGTGTTTTTATATATAGCATATTGCATGAGTGCCACTTATAGTTTCCATTAAAACCAAAACAATTCACATCATAACTGTTACAAGTTCACTGTGGGTTTCTATATATGGAAACGTGTGTGTGTGTGTGTGTGTGTGTGTGTGTGTATATATATATATATATAAAATGCCTCAGGCAGAGTTATGTCATATGATACAGTAGTAAAGAGTATGGGTATGAGGGCTGCGTTACTGTGAGCTTAACTCCCAATTGGAGAGAAAACGAGAGTTGGAGACACATTGATTGTAATGTTAAAATATTAGCTATTCTTCAGGATCCGTGTATGTGTATGTATATATATATATATATATATATATATATCACAAAAGTAA
>JAFFST010049240.1:179542-197537 GCA_022414735.1 Noturus placidus | reverse complement strand
GCTCAAACTTTTTGGCAACAATGCAAAACGTTATGTTTGGCGTAAAAGCAACACAGCTCATCACCCTGAACACACCATCCCCACTGTCAAACATGGTGGTGGCAACATCATGGTTTGGGCCTGCTTTTCTTCAGCAGGGACAGGGAAGATGGTTAAAATTGATGGGAAAATGGATGGAGCCAAATACAGGACCATTCTGGAAGAAAACCTGATGGAGTCTGCAAAAGACCTGAGACTGGGACGGAGATTTGTCTTCCAACAAGACAATGATCCAAAACATAAAGCAAAATCTACAATGGAATGGTTCACAAATTAACATATCCAGGTGTTAGAATGGCCAAGTCAAAGTCCAGACCTGAATCCAATCGAGAATCTGTGGAAAGAACTGAAAACTGCTGTTCACAAACGCTCTCCATCCAACCTCACTGAGCTCGAGCTGTTTTGCAAGGAGGAATGGGCAAAAATTTCAGTCTCTCGATGTGCAAATCTGATAGAGACATACCCCAAGCGACTTACAGCTGTAATCGCAGCAAAAGGTGGTGCTACAAAGTATTAACTTAAGGGGGCTGAATAATTTTTTCAGTTTTTTATTTGTTGAAAAAGTTTGAAATATCCAAACTAAATTTCGTTCCACTTCATGATTGTGTCCCACCTGTTGTTGATTCTTCACAAAAAATTACAGTTTTATATCTTTATGTTTGAGGCCTGAAACGTTGCAAAAGGTCGTACAGTTCAAGGGGGCCGAATACTTTCGCAAGGCACTGTATTTAATGCAGTTCCTTGTGGTTTGGGAAATTTATTCAACAAAATGAAAATCCTAATAACAATCTTGGGCAATTGCAAAATTACTGAAATAAGTAAATATTGACAACCGTTGCAAGGAATCAAGAGGGTTAAGACTAGCAGAACCCGTACGGACTGTGGAAAGAAATGCAAAAATTGCATGATCCGTCCTTCTGAACGCACACAGTAAGCACGGAATTGCAGCTCTCGCAGGTGACTGACAGAAGTGACTGACCTCCATTACTCCCCTCCTAAAACCACCATGATTTCCTCTTTTACCATTGCACAAGGGCCAACACCCTCTATTTGGTTGCTTAACAGTGCCTCAAGCTAAACAAACACCTCTGTGCACAGCGGCATGACCCGAATCTGCGCCTTATGCAACAGGATTTATGAATATGACGGGTGCTGAGAGATAAATATGGAGGGATGCAGAATTAAAAAAAATAAATAAATAAATATATATATATATATACACACACACACACACACTGTCACCCTTGCTGGCTTTCCTGTTCTTTTCATTACTGAACAGTTTCCCTGTGGTTCCTTTCAACTGATGACCTTTGACTCACTTCTGGCTGAATTACTAGGGGGTGCGGGGTGGTGGGTGAATGTGCTCAATAAATGTAGAATTTTCTGGATCTCTGCTCTTACCGAAGGCTTACATAATTCAGTTGAAACTTTGGAATAAAAGTGCACGATCACGCAGGAGTTTTTGCTAGACAAGTGCCATTCACAGACGTATAGGCAGACAAGGACAGAGAACTGAAGACACTAAAGACATTGACAGTTGCCAGGGGAACTCAAGGGGAGATTACTGAGATTGCTGTTAATTTGACCTTGTGAGAATAAAACAGACAGACTGGGGTGTGAGCGAAAGGGGGGGGGGGAGAGAGAGAGAGAGAGAGAGAGAGAGAGACAGCATTCAGAGTGACATGGAGAAGGAGACTATGTTCACTCAAAGAAACAGCTGGATCAAAGCATACAGACAAGAACATAGAAGTCCATGTCTCTCTCTGGCTCACAATCTCTCTCTAAGAAAGTATCTGAGATAGTATTGAACAACTGTGGTGTTTTCTCTTCACATAGCATATTAAACATATGATTCGATCCTCCCTCGCATAATTTTTTTCCAACTGGATGCTTAACCAAGAGGTGACTGTTGTGCTAGCAGGAGAATTATATGACAGCTTCACACTTTGTTTCGAGTGTTTCCACATATGTCCTGATTCTGAAACGATCATGTTATCAATGCACGCTAATTAATACACCAGCAGTGGGATTCAGAACGAGTTGCATATTGTTTAAATATAGAGTCAATACAGAGATGTTTGTTTTACTTTTTCTAGTATTGTAAAAAAGCCACCTGAGCCTACTTGTCTGCCTGGAAACTTCACACACACAAAATGGAATCCGCAAACAAGTAATCATCTTGTCCTTGGCACCTGGGACACTGATTTGTCCCCCCCTGCCTAATCCGAATCCTGAACTATCAGTTACCCAGTTGAGGATGGGTTCCATTTAGAGTCTGGTTCCTCTCAAGGTTTCTTACTCGTATCATCTGAGTTTTTCCTCTCCACCATCTCATCTCATCCTGCAGGTTGTGGGGTGGTGTGTGTATACACTCAGCAAAATACATTTTGAGAACTGACACTGTGATATAAGCAGATATGGTTATTAGACTGAAAAATGTACACATCACACCATCAGTAGTTGGAAAGTTAAGTCTGAAAACAGTTAGTGACTAGCCAAATGGTCTCTTATGGTTTGAGATGATCTAAGCCGGAAGATCAGCAAGATCCATCAAGATAAGATGGTGATTACTAACAAGTAGAACACTTTGAAAGCTATGTTTTTTGACAGGTTATAGATGTACACAGACCTGTCATGAGTTTACATCTCTTGAATCAGCAGATTTGCTGGAATGGCAACCCAATACTTTAATCTCAATGAAAATACAAAAGGAAATGTTAAAATACAAGTGCGCAAACAAGTCATGTATTTTCTATGGCTGATCTATATAGTGAAGAGACAGTACTAAGAAAATGCACGACCATTTGAGGTTGACCCTCAATTAAAGATGGCGGCTTTTGCATGGATCAGGGGTAAGGAAATTGATTTTGGTCAACAATGCTGGGCCGTGGTTTGGTACACATCGCACTTGGACAAAAAGACTATCCAGATTCTACTTAAGTTCTCAGGTTGAGTAAGCGCTTGTGCTCTTTTCCCCCCTTTCTCAGTTCTTTCAAATATGCTTTTGTCTTTTTTCCTCCAATGTTGGCTGCCCATAAATTGTCTGCATTGTTTAAACCTTACAAGCTTCCCTCAAATACCATGTTAATATGGTCACATCACTAAAACTCCATTCAATTGTAATGAATTGAGAAGCAGTGAGACTGCGAATGGTGATTTAGTGGCTGTTATAGCAGCGGCGTGATTGTGTTATGATCGAACCGCAGACACAACCAAGCCAACAGCAGCAGGAAGGCAAGACAGACATCACACACATGCAACGTGTCTCATGCGGTCTTACACGCACTTGTTTTTTTTTTTTTCCCCAGACATACTAAGTGCCTCACAAAATGGTTGTCGTAAGAATGCGCATCTCTGTTAGCTTATACCAGTTTCTGAAGAATGAAGTGTGGCCATGTCGCACTGTCAGAAAATAAGAGATCCAGCATGACCCCATCTCGCTCTCTCTCTCTCACTCTCCAAACAATGTCACATCTAACTGTTCACTTACAGACAAAACAATCTGGACACAGTCAAAACACAAGTGCCATCTATCACACTTTCACATTCTTTTTTTAACCATACATGAATGCTCTTTTTTTTTTTTTTAAACCTAATCAGCTCAGCCAGGTCTTCTGGACAGACAGAGCTGTCAGTGCTGATCTGTAAAAGTTCGGCATCTGGTCAGTTTTCTTGATCTAAAGTCAGTACCTGGAAAAATCACCCTTGCTTTCAAATGCAAATGCTGTAAATCTATAGGTAAGACAGTGTAACTCTATAAATATATTAATCTCACTCTGTAGGGGATTTCTCTGCCTAAAGAGGCAACCTAGCCAAAATGGATTACACCTTAAAGCAGGGGTAATCCGCTAAAATTTGTAATGGTTCAGTTATATAAAATTTTAGATTAACAACCATCATGACTGAATAGTGATGAGAGTCACCTCAGTGCTGGACTACATTACCAATCAGCCCTAGCACATCATCTGACCCTATCGCATGTCTCACCAAGCAGTCACACCTGTCTCATCTCACCCTCATCAGCATACCTATACAAGTTCTAGTGTTTCTTCACCACACTGTGAAGCAATGTGTGCCACAGCCTAGTTCTTAGTCTTTGTGTTTTTTCTTAGTATCCATTAGTTATGTTTATATCTTTGTTTTCACAGTTTTGTTGATTGTTTTGCACTTTTTCAATTAACCTGCACTTGGGTCAACCTTCGCATCAGAAACATGACAAAAAGCTTATGGATGCAGAAGATTTTTTCCATCATCCAGGAAGCCCTCCTAGAGAGGAATAGCCTGCTGTGGGAGCAACAGGGGAAGGGAAAAGTTGGGTCAGAGACAGTCGGGTTGGGAGTGTGCCCCCTCGAGAAGTTTTCTCAGAAGAGACCATATATCCTCAATTGAGGTCCTCAGCAGGGTAGGAAGCTGGGGTGAACTCCAAAATGGAGCTGGGAAATAGAGCAACGTCTTCAGCCGAGCAGGGAGGCGGAGTATCCTCAACAAAGCAATAAGTCAGAGTAACGTCCTCAGACGAGCAGGGAGGCAGAGAACATCTGGCCTCACAGAGAAAATCGATCCCCTCTGGCTCAACCTTGAACTTTGCTCCCCCCTCTGGCTCCATGTTGGATGTCACTACCCCCTCTGGCTCCACCTTGAACTTTGCTTTCCCTGTTGGCTTTGCAGTGGCCATCGTTCCACGCTAGTGCTCTGCCTTGGAAGTCTATGTGGAGGCGCTCACTTCTAAGGACCCTGATCAGTCGGGCAACATCTCATCTGGTTGTCCAGGGTCCCCTCAAGGTTATGCCGAAATTGGTGCTGGACTACATTACCGATCACCCCTAGCACATCACACGACCAGGTCACATGTCACACCAAGCACCCACACCTGAGTCTCACACACTTGTGATTGTTGCAGCCAAAACTGTTCAATTTCTGATGCTATTTACAATGTTTTTTGTTCTTTTTTTTTTTTTTGCAGAAAACTACTTTAAATTGAGGAATTGCAATTGCATGAAGTTGATTTGCTTGGTGTTTCACAAATATTGTTTGTTGGTAAATGAGACCTTTTAGTTGTACTCAAAGAGGGATTTGGTTGAATGTCTGGTGATTGACACGACACATCTTGGCTCAAATCTGCGGTAATTTTGAACAATTAGGCCCCTTTGAATATTGTGGAGTTTGCTTGATTTTGCATTGATTTCTGCGAGTGCTAAATCCTGGAGGAACTGAATAATGATTAGTACATGGTAAATAAGACTCCTGAATTTGTGTAGTGTGCATGTGTAGTTACCACGTTTGAGTATCACTACAGAAAAGATGGGAAGTCATTTTGAATTTGACATGTGTCAGGAAGACCAAATGCGTACTTCTCTGTCCATTTGTCTTTAAACATTGTGGGCAAATAAATTGACATGAAAACCATTTCCTTTTTGAAGTACTATATCTAGCCTTGTAGCTACTTTCTGGTCTAATTATCTGCCTTGAGCTAAATCCATCCACTTTCAACACCTCTTATCTTACATAAGAACTTGTGGCACAAGCCGGGTAACACCCGGTCAACCCATCGCACACACATTCACATCCCCATTAACACACTACTGACAATTTGGAAGTGCCAATCAGCCTAAAAACACATATCTTTGGATTGGGGGAGGAAACCAGAGTACACGGAGGAAATCATGGGGAGAACCTCCTTTAGCTAAATAATGTACATAAAATCACGTGATTTGTCGCAGCCAATCCAAACAGGTCAAGCTCATTCTTGTTTCGATGAAAAATTCATTTTTCTCCCATATGTTTCTTTGCTCCTATACAGTAAAGCACTCTGTTCAGTCCGTTGAAATATGATGATCAGCCTACATTTGGTCTGCCATTGGACAGTCCCTACTTAACGGGTCAGCTGAAGCCAAAGGCACCCTTTCTACAACATATCTCTGTTCCAGTAAGATAATGACAATGTTGAAGGAATCTGAAACAAACATGGCTTTGCTTAATACAGCAGGACATCTGAGAGCATACTATAGTGGAGGTGGGGGTAAAAAAAAAAAAAAAAGCAGGTATTTTGATTCTAAATGCTGAGCACTGAATGAGTGTAGAGTCTATCGATTTTCTTTTGGAAAGCACATACTCTAATGCAGAGTGCTCCAGGCAAGAAGATTTGTGGGTTTGTTTATCTATCTGCCATGATTTTTTTGGCCGCTTATACATCACATGGATTTAATTCCCTCGAGTCCTTTTGTGACACGCAACAATCTCTGAGGCATGTTGCTTGGAGAACATTGCAGGTGTAGTGTAAGAGCTCAAGTGAGTGTTTATTTATTAGTGCTTGTGCCCCTTGGCAAGGTCAGCGGGCAGTAATGTAAAAAAAAAAAACAAAAAAATGAAAAACTTGTGCAGAGAAAGAAAACAAATAACGCATGGGAAGTAAAAAGACAGGTGTGTCGTGCCCCCAAAGGGCACTTCTGCGTCGACTCCAGATAAATCACAGCCCCACATCATACATGAAAGGAGTTCTCTTCATAATGTCTTATACATTATCTGATCACATTAAATCTACATTTCACACACTCATGGGGTGGTTTGTTGGTTAGCACATTTGCCTCATACATCTGGGGTGGGGGTTTGATTCCTGCCTCCTCCCTGTGCTTTGGGGTTTCCACCAAGTACTCCGGTTTCCTCCTCCAGTCCAAGAACATGCATTGTAGGCTGACTGGCATCTTAAATTGTCTGTAGTGTGTGAATTGGTGTGTGATTGTGGGATTATGGGTAGTGGTGGATTGACGGTTAAGGCTCTGGGTTCCTCATCAGAAGTTCGGGGGTTCAAGCCCTAGCACTGACTTCCTGACATGCTGGGGTATGCAAAGAAAAAAGAATTTCACTGTGCTGTAATGTATATGCAACCAATAAAGAGCATCATAATTATGCGCTGTGATGGCACCCGAACTAGTGTGTTCCCCTCCTTGTGACCAGAGTCCCTTGGGATAGGCTCCAGGCTCCCAGTGACCCTGTAAAGAATGTGAAATACAGAAAATGGATGGATGGTATACACACCTACGGGCAATTTAGGATAAAAAGTCTACCTACTGGCATTTTTTTCTGAGAGGAAACCAGAGAACCTTGAGAAAAAACAAATGTGCACAGAGAGAATGAGCAAAATAAGCCACCAGAAAGGATCTGCTATAAAATGAATGGGTTTTATTAGCTTATAAGTCAGCTGAACTTGTGCCAAATCCAGATTCTTTTCAAGACACTTCTGTCCAAAGTCCAATGAGAAACCATTCCTTCATCAGGCTTGTTAACAAACAGCAATGACACTAGCTAAGTGGTCTGTACACTAATTATTGATGCGTCAGCTGGAACAGATTGTGTGGAACATATTTACAAAAGTCTAAGTGGACCAAGAGCACCTTACCGAGGCTCTAACCTATGGTAATTTAATTCAGTAGTTAGTCCAGTCGTCAATGCTGTATTGATTAGAGATATGGTCTGTATCCAGCTACACACTCAAGGATGAGTTCAGACACACACATACAGATTTGTTTTGCCATCCTTGTGAGGACCTTTGGTAAACATTGTAACGCATTTGGCCCCTAACAAGATAAAAACATGAGTCTGACATGATCCCCCAGCCCACAGCCCACAAACCCCTCCCCATGAGGTCAATAATACGTCTTTCCCTAATAAGCTCCATCTTTTTTCCCCCATCCATGTCGGTGTGTATCAGCTTTATTTCAGTAGATCACGCACTACCAATTCATCTTTCCATAATGTTTGCGTTTCCAATGCTAGTTAGCGTCTACTCATGCCGCTAACACGATCTAATAGATATGATGTGATGTGCCCTTTTTCACATTTCTGTGTTATTTAAATTTGGGGGTTGAGGAGTTTGTTTATTCTTGCCAAATTGACAGTCTTTAATCAGTTAGACTGCTTTACTATTGTGTATTGATTATTTGGATTCATATTAAAACATTTCAAGTACTTCAGAGTGAATCAAAATCATGGTGCTAATTGCCTGATTTAGTTCTCTATGGCTGTACTAGTCTAGCTTTTCAAATGATCATGACACACACACACACACACACACACACACACACACACACACACACACACACACACCCCAAAGCAACCAAACATGCAATCCAGGGACTAGACACAATAGACAAACTGTAAACATAAATACATTAACTAATTAATGGTAAATAAATAAATAGATCAACAAATAGAAAATTAACAAATCAATATACAGAAATATACAAAAAAACACAAGTAAATAAAACGTTTAAACAAAATCAAGCTAATACATGCTCAATGAACTCAATGAACAGATAAGTAAATAAAGAAAAAAATATGTAGTATGTAGGTAAGTGAATACAGCTTAATAAACAATTTAAATACATACATTACAAATGAACAAAAATTTGCAAAGTAGTAAATTATACATAAATGAATTAATGAATGAATGAAGAGTTAATTACAGTTTTTCTTCTTAGGAAAGGTTTAAGAGCATTGGTGATCTTGTGTGTGTGTGTGTGTGTGTGTGTGTGTGTGTGTGTGTGTGTGTGTGTGTCTGTCTGTCTGTCTGTCTGTCTGTCTCTTTGGCTGGCATTAGCAAATTGTAGGTGGCTGTCATTATCAGATTTAATGGTCCATGATGGAGCCCTTCTCCAACACAAACCAGCAGAAGCACAAAATATGAGATGCATTGATAACCTGTACACACACACACACACACACACACACACACACACACACACACACACACACACACACACACACCCTCAAGATAAACTAAAGGACACTGACAGCTCCAGGAGATGTTCCCACACACTCATTTACTAGTTTCACCTGGCAGGAAACACACACACTGTTTGGAAACCCAAATGTGATTAGTCCTACTCTTTCTGGGTAATTAGAGCTATTGTTTATTAGCATTGATTTGTGATGTACAAACCCTGACAGATCCACTTCCGCTCACACACACAAACACAGTTGGCCTTTTAGCATGACAGGCTCTAAATGACCTGAAACAGCTTCTAATGAAGTAAACAGGAAATTAATCAGATTAGAGGAGAGACTGAACAATGTCGATTGTGTTGAGTTAGTACAGATTTTAGGGTTGAGTGACGTGGACAAAAATAGCCTATTGGCAGTACTTCGTTCGTGCTAGATCATAGCAGAACAGGATCTTTCCAGAATCTGTCTGTATGAGAATGAGGTGATGAAATAAATCCTACATGGCATGCTGGAAAGTCTGAAAATGAGACCAAACTGACCTTTTTTGGAAGAAGCCAAACACTGCTCATCACACTGGGAACACCATTCCAACAATGAAGCATGGTGGTGGGAGCATCATGTCACGGGGATGCCTTTCATCAAGGTTTTAGCACTCCAAAATGTCCAAATGTCACAGACAGTAATGTAATAGCACTAAAATTACTTTTAATGAGCGTTCACTGTGTCACGTCCCTTTCAATACAACTGCCTACAATTTCCAAGATGAACTATTAGTCACATGTGCTGATGAAAGAATGCAACAGAGTTTGTTGCCATATCTTGTATATTAAACAGAAGTGATATGGCAGATGCTAAAACGGCAAATGGAGGCACAACAGAAAAACATTCGTCCTATTCGTCCCAGAGCTTATCGAAATCCCAGTTATGTCACAGCTACCCATGGCCAGGAGTGTAAAAGAACAAAATTAGCTTTGCTATTTGCATGGAAGGGGTGGCATACTCTCCATCACCTACCAATCACAGTGACACTAGCCAATCATCAGTTTCTGCATGCGGAAGTGGGTGGATAGTGGCTTCCCCAGAGTGTGTTACACCACCCTGTGATGTAGCATGAGCAATAATTTGAGAAGACACAGTTGGCTAGCTAAAGGCAAGCAAAATAAATGAAGTAGGATGAATCAAGTTACATGACACTGTTTTTGTTTAATCAGGTGTGCAACCCCCCCCCCCCCCCCCCCAAACATATCAGTATTGGTGTTGTATTCATGTTATGTTTTTGGCCCAATGTTTCTAAGCAAAATAATTGTTTTGAGGTTGAATGCATATTGTCAAGCTTAACACGTTACAAATATGCGTTCGCCATTTCCCATCCTCCCACAAATCACTACAATATTATGGTTGGAATCCATTGCAGGACCACCGTCAGTCACAATACCCACCAACCTACACTATTAGTTCTAGGTCTATGAAGGCATTCAACTCTGCTGTGTTACATGAATTGCATGGAGCGCTGTTGTGTCAATACATTCCAGGACTTTTTCCTGCCCTGTCTACCTTCTGGCTCATCTCGTGCTTGGTGTTCCAGGACCTCATGTTTTACATATTAAGCACTGCATATGCACCCCCCAAGTTTGCATGTTCCAATCATGCTTTGCGGGTTATCTCCAGTTTTCTCCCCAATCCAAAGATGTGTGTTGAAGGCTGACTGGCACTTCCAAATGGTCTGTTGTGTGTGATTGTGCCCTGTGAAGGGTTGGCACTCTGGGATAGGCTGCAGGCTCCCCGTGACCCTGTGTAGGATAAGTGGTATGGAAAATGGATGGATGGATGTCAGTATTACACTTGAGAGGAGCAAAGTGGCCTCCATGGATTCATATTTGCCTCTGCATCACACTTCTTCAGCACTAACTCTCCACATGTACACACTGTCAGGAGGACATCAGTAAGTTTTCTTTTTTTTTTTTTTTTTTTAATTTCTCAATGGACACAAGTTGTTGAGATCTGAAACTGCTCATTAAGTACTTTAGTAAGTTTAAGGCTGCCCCCTGCATTTTAACTTGTAGACGGGAATTGAGAACATATCAGCATCGCAATTTAATACAGCTGATAAGACTGTACTGTGGTGCGACTTGGGATTTGAGAACCTTAATATTATTAAATTCAGCAAGATATATTGAAGTATGTTTCAAATATCATCATCATTACTACACTTACGAACCTCATGTGGCACTAGATGTTAAGCCACAAATAAATTACCTCCTATCTACAAAAGAATTATTACTTGCATAAAGGCTTGTAGTATCCCTGTAATATTGTAGTGCTTTCTGAGCTCTACAGAGACACATTAATGTTTAGTGGAAGTTCAAAATGAAGGCTTAAGAAGCCCCAAGTGTGTATTTCAAAGATATAAAGATAAATTAGGTTGAGTAGCATTTTTTTTTTTTCTGGAATACAAATAAATCCGGTACATCACAGCGCGTTTCTGTCATAAATTAGTACATTATTAATAAGATCTATGAATATGCAAATTGGAAATTTCCTCAATCCACTTTCACCACTACCCTGGTTCTGACTATGGAGTAATGCACTATAAAGTCTAGGGCTGATTTTTTCCCCCTGCCAAGAAATGCTAGGAAAATAGCAAGTCCGTAAAAACACCATTTCTCTGAGGACAGATAGCACAATCTTGTCATTGTAAGGATCTTCTTGGTCCTAATAAAGCTTAAATACGTGTAAACACAAGCACACACACATACATACGCTCCCATTTCCTGATCCTTACTTACTGTACGTAAATCCTAGTGGCATAAGACACCTCAGCAGCCCGGACAGAATGTTATATTGAGCTACTTTCTAGGCCGGAAGGCTGAAGTGCTGTGTGAAATGTCTCTTTCCTATCAGAGAGGAGACAGCATGATCTTCACATGCGTTATCATGCACAGACCAAGTCCTCTGAAAATGTCACGGATCTGTTCCGCACATATTCGTTTTCTTTTTACCTTTCCCTCTCTTAGTTCCTTCTAAAGTCTCCAAATTCAATTCATGCACTTTCTGCAATGCAGATATTCAAGACCGCAAACCTGAATAGCTTTTACTGTAGTAATCTTTTCTCCTTTCCTCGGTCTTAGAGCAATGCAAAAACTGCACTCGAATTTTAATTACGCAAACAATTTAGCACGCAAATGCAGCTACATGAAATATTTTTGGGTTTATGATTACAATATTCTATTGCTACAAATAGAGGAATGCAATGCAAAAGGAGCTGGAGAGATCCACAGCTCAGTGGGGGAGAAACTGTTCACTTCTGAACTTTATGGATGAGAAGTGAAGAGAGAAGAAAAAGAAAGCCATACTATTTTTGTCAAAAGTTATTTGGAAGGAAACAAAATAAAAAAAAAAAAATATTCAAAGCACAACATTTGGCAGAAATCAAACACTGTTCATACAACAGTGAAGCATGGTGGTGGGAGCGTCACGTGGTGGGGATGCCTTTCAAATTGTGTAAAAGTTCAGGGAGAGGGGGTGCATGCAAGGCATGGATATCTATCCATCCATCCATCCCTCCCTCCATCTATTTACATATCCATCCATCCATACCCCTCCATCCATTTATATCCATCCCCTTCAATCTCCATCCATCTCTATCCATCCATATCCATCTCCATCCACCCATCCCCCTCCTCCATTCCCCTCCAGCCATCTCCATCCCATCCATCCATCCCCCTCCATCCATCCCACTCCAATCAATCACCCCCCTCCATTCATCTATCCCCATCCATCTCCATACATCCCCATCCATCCCCCTCCATTCCATCTCCATCCCAGACAATCCATCAATCCCCCTCAATACATCCATTTCCATTCATCTATATATCCATCCCCATCCATTCCATCCAATCAATCCCTCCATACATCCATATGTCTCCATCTCCATCCAATCATCTCCATCCATTTCCATCCCCCTCATCCATCTCCATATTGCCATCCATTTCCATCCCCATCCATCCCCCTCCATCCCCACCTTTATCCATACATCTCTTCATCCCATCCATCAATCCATCCATCCCCCTCCATCCATTTCCATCCATCTATATCTCCATCCCCATCCATTCCATACATCCATGTCTCCATCTCCATCCAATCATCTCCATACATTTCCACCCCCCTCCATCCCATCCATCAATCCCCCTCCATTCAATCATCCCCCTCCATCTCCATTCATCCCCATCTCAATCAATCCATCTCCATCCCATCCATCCCCCTCTATCCATCTCCATCCCATCCATCCATCCGCCTCTATCCATCTCCATCTATATCTCCAGCCCCATCTATTCCAACCATCTCCATCCCCCTCATCCATCTCCATATATCCATCCATTTCCATCCCCATCCATCCCCCTCTATCCATAGATCCCCATCTCTATCCATCTCCATTCCCATCCATCCCTCCCTCCATACATTCATGTCTCCATCCCCATCCAATCATCTCCATTCATTTCCATCCCCATCTATCTATTCATCCCCCTCATCCATCTCCATATCTCCATCCCCCGCCATCCCCTCCCATACCCACCTCTATCCATCCATCTCTTCATCCCCATCCATCCATCCATCCATCCCCTCCATCCATTTCCATCCACCTCCATATCTCCCTTCATTTCTATCCCCCTCCATCCATCTCCATCCCCCTCCATAAAGCTCCATCGCCCTCCATCCATCTCCATCCATCCATCCATCCCCCTCCATCCATTTCCATCCACCTCCATATCTCCCTCCATTTCTATCCCCTCCATCCATCTCCATCCCCTTCCATAAATCTCTATCCCCCTATCTCCATCTTCATCCCCCTCCATCCATTTTTATCCCCATATCTCCATCCATCCCCTACATCCAACTCCATCCACCTCCATCCCCATCCATCCCTCCATCCTCCTCCATCCATTTCCATCCCCATCCATCCATCTGCATATCTTCAACCCCATCCAACCATCCATCCATCCATGCATCCATCCCCTCCAACCATTTCCATCTCCATCCATCCATCTCCATCCATCCCCCTCTCTCCATCCCCCGCCATCCATCTCCATATCTTCATCCTCATCCATCCATCCCCCATCCATCCATTCCCATATCTCCCTCCATTTGTATGCCCTTCCATCCATCTCCATATCTCCATCTCCATCCCCTTCCATCCATCTCCATATCTCCATCTTCATCCCCTTCCATCCAGCTCCATATCTCCATCTCCATCCCCTTCCATCCATCTCCACCCTCCTCCATCCATCCATCCCCATATCTCCATCCATCCCCTCCATCCACCTCAATCCATCTCCATCCCCATCCATCTCTATCCATTTTCATCCCTCTCCATCCATCCATCCATCCATCCACCCCCTCCATCCCGCTCCATCCATTTATACCCCCCTCATCCATCTCCATCCATCCCCTCCATCCACCTCAATCCATCTCCATCCCCATCCATCTCAATCCATTTTCATCACCCTCCATTCATCCATCCATCCATCCCCTCCATCCATTTCAATCCATCCCCTCCATCCATCCCCATCCCCCTCCATCCATCTCCATATCTCCTTCTCCATCCCCCTCCATCCATCCCCATATCTCCATCTCCATCCCCCTCCATCCATCCCCATATCTCCATCTCCATCCCCCTCCATCCATCCCCATATCTCCATCCATCCCCATATCTCCATCCATCCCCCTCCATCAATTTCCATCCCCCTCCATCCCCATCTCCATCCCCCTCCATCCATTTCCATCCCAGTCCATCCATCCATCCCCATATCTCCATCCATCCATCCCCATGTCTCCATCCATCTATATGTCTCCATCTCCATATCTCCATCCCCATCAATCCATCCATCCATCCCGATATCTCCATCCATCCAACCATCCCCATATCTCCATAACCATATCTCCATCCCCCTCAATCCATCCCTCCATCCCCATATCTCCATCCATCCATATTTCCATCTCCATATCCATATCTCCATCGCCATCCCCCTCCACCCATCCCCATATCTCCATCCATCCATCCCCATATCTCCATCCATCCATCCCCATATCTCCATCCATCCATATTTCCATCTCTATATCTCCATCTCCATATCTCCATCCCCCTCCATCCATCCCCATATTTCCATCTCCATATCTCCATCGCCATCCCTTTCCATCCATCTCCATATCTCCATCCATCCATCCCCATATCTCCATCCATCCCGATATCTCCATCCATTCATCCCCATATCTCCATCCCCATCCATTTCCATGGAAAAAACAAGCCGTCACTGTTGGGCCCTTGAGCAAGGCCCTTAAAAAAAAACTCTGCTCCAGGGGAGCAGTATCATGGCTGGGGTATGCGAAGAAAACTATTTCACTGTGCTCTACTGTGTATGTGACCAATAAAGACTATCATTATCCCCATTCATCTCAGTCCATCCATGGATGTATACATAGAGATCTTTGCATACATGGGGAATTTAGTTAACAAGTTTGAGATGGATGGGGATGTGCTTCAATAAAACATACTTTAAGCAACTAAAAGAAGAACACAAGACTGCAAAATTTCAATCTGTAATTTTTGCATTTCAGTATGGTAATAATATGAATGCTCTAATAGCTAAACAGTGAAATTCATTCTACCAGCACTAGTCTCTGTCTCTCTTCCTGTTATTCTTTTGCCCTTCTGTCACTCTCATGTACTCAGCAGGGAGAGCTAGACAGAGTAAGAGAGGAGTTTGTGTTGGCAGTCAGTTTTGTCAGTTGCCGACAGACATCCTAATGCTCAGTGAATCAGACCACTAGAACACCAAAACTGCAGGGGATCTCCTCTGCATGGCGTCAAATCCCCGCACTAATGCTGCTGAGACAGAGACATCAGTGCTGCCTCAGATGAGAGCAAATCCCAGTACAGCCCTGGGATTTGACCCTGTTAAGTCCCTATACTGACTCTAGATCAGCTAAATCAAGCTCCAAACCTCATTGAGTCGACTAACAGAGCTTGGACCAAAGGCAAAAAGTAAAAAAAAAAAAAACTCCAAAAACATCTGTGTGGAATGATACTTTGGTAATGCACACGGACGACTAGAAAATGCCATATGACCACCTCTATTAAAAATGCCAAGATCTATGATTATGCATCATTATGCGATGTGGCAATAATCCAATATCCTCCTGCCATCACAAACAGCTAGCCAGTGAAACATCTGCTAATAATCTACATTACATATGTGTCAGAAAAGTAGCACAATGAAGAGAATCACTACACATTTATACATATAAACACATACAGAGATAGATAGAACTAATTATTTGTAATATAATTAGTAATTCTATGCAAAAAAACCCAAGCCACTGACAAATGTAATCAATAGTTCTTTTAATAGAAGTAGTATTTTGTAGCAAAGGCACAGACCTGGCAACTCTGTTCTCCATCCTCAGAAACAAAGCTGCTACCCATCAAATTCCCATTATCATTATTGTTATTATTATTATTATTATTATTATTATTATTATTATTATTATTATTATTATTATTATTATTATTATTATTATTATTCCTGTATAAGAGCTTTAACCTGTAAATATTGAGTGTTTTTAAATGTTTACATAATATAATTGACCAGCATATAATATAATTGACAACCTCAAGGACCACCATTCATCCTGTAATTTGCTTTCTGAGTAAATCATAATAGTATGCGATATGCTTAATCCCATGTAAAATAAAATAATTTATATTAAAAAAAAGCTATAAAAGACATAAAAATGAAAGAAAACATACAAATGACAAGAAAAGGTATAGCTTATAATGATTGTACCTGGAATAATTTTCTTTTACAAAGAAATGTGACTACAGTGTATGCATCATTTTCCATGTAATTTGCTTTTTTGTGAGTAATGGTAATTAATAAACTAACAATTAATAAATAAACACACAGCAGCAACAATAGAAAGAGCAGCACTCGCAACAGCATCACCGTGATTGGTTCAAAGCCATGGAACCATGATTTGTGACATCAAAACTTGAGCTCCTCAAGTCAGTTTTACAAAGAAGTACTGAGTTTAGAAGAGTATTTTTATTTATTTATTTATTTATTTATTTATTTATTTTTAAATAAGACCTCAAACACCAATCAGAATCAAGCAACCAGAAGAATATCATGTTCTTGAGTTCAAGGCAACAATGCTACTCCATTTCTTCTCCACTTTCCTTCTGACTCTTTATTTCTTGACCATTTCTCCCGCCCACTCTCTTCTCTTCAGTTTGCAGTGAGCTCTCCCTCGTCTAGTCATGCATCATAAACCTCCGGCATTTGCTGATACGGCTACCACAGGGAGAGAACGCAGAGCTTGCAGGAGCTGGCAGTTAAGGATGGAGCAAATGAAACTGAGATAGGAAGATAAACCAACAGATTAGTTTCCAAGCAATCTATAAGACCTAGACATGAGCCAATGGGATATACAAACGGACAAAGCGTGAATAACCAGTGAAGCGTGAACAGCATTATATAATACCCCTTACAGGTATGTAGATCCCGAGTACTGTGGACATCAACACACTTATCAGCCTGTAAACCAACATTTTCTCAGTCTCTTATCCCTTTCAATCCTGAACAAATCCATCTGTTTTTACCCCCATAAAGTCTAACTTGCAGCAGGAAGTTGCAGTACGCTCCCGTAGAGAGGTATTCATTCACAGCGTTAAAAAAAAAGAATAAAGTCTGTACAGAGGCACACGTGGATACTCGCTTGACTTAAAAGTGGAGCAAGTGCTGGCTCAAGCTTTATTGTCATAACACTGCATTTTAATAGGCAGACAAGAAGAATAGACTCGGACTGATGG
The DNA here is from genome assembly GCA_022414735.1 of Noturus placidus. NCBI lineage: Eukaryota > Metazoa > Chordata > Actinopteri > Siluriformes > Ictaluridae > Noturus > Noturus placidus. The sequence goes on along the minus strand of JAFFST010049240.1, from coordinate 179,911 downwards.
AGGAAGAGGCGTGGGACAGGATATAAAAATGAAATTACCTGCAGCTAAAACCTCAATTATAGCGCAAACGCCAATTATAATGTTTCGCGGAACAAAAGGAAGAAAGGCTGCTGGGTACATCAGTGAGCTGCTTAAAAACCAATACAGGTCTTGTCTTCACTGTAAAAAAGTTTAAAACACCACATAAAAAAAAAAAAAAAAAAAAAAAAAAAAAAAAAAAACACACACACCAGCAGACTTCATTAATTAATTAATAGCTAAATTAATGACCTTTAAAAAATATATATACACATACATACATACACATACATATATATACATACATACACAACGGCGTAACCATGTTATGGACATTGGGGGGGCCCAAGC